>VDFB02012247.1:0-79275 GCA_007258455.2 Sequoia sempervirens | reverse complement strand
TCTTCAAGAATGTGGAAGGTAAACTCTCTAATTCTTTGGATTGATCTAACTTTAGGTACAAAAGAGAAAATTTAGGATGATTTAAGGATCAAAGGATGATAATGATATGGATGTAAGATGGATGTTTGATGGATATTTAGAACTCTTGAGAAAATCTTGAAGGGTATGGTAAAATTTAGGACTTGAATTTGATTTTGGATTTGGATTTTGATGGTGAACTCATAAACTCCAAGAGGTTGGATTTTTTCCTAGAGTTAAATTATTCACAAGATGCTAATTTTTCTAGGTGTGAGAAGAAGGATTCATCTAAACACTCCTATCCAAACAAGATGATTTTGATAATGAGCTGCTAAATCCTAAGATGTTGGATGTTATCAAGGGATGAATTTGTTCAAAAGGTTTGATAATTTGATCAAATATGTGGATAAGGATGCCTCTGCACACATTTAATAAAACAAGGTGATCTTTCGATTAGTTTCAAATGATTTTCCAAAATTTTAAGATGAAATTTTTTTCCAATATTTTCAAAGAATTGATGATGAGATGATTTTGGTTTTGATGTTTCAAAGATGGATGAAGGTTTGATTTTGATCCAGGTTTACGTAAAAAAGACACTTTCTTATTAGACCTCAGTTTTGAAGATCAAGCTTTTCTCTAAACAAGATGTTCAAACTCCCTAAAAAGATTTGGGTTTGACAATAATAGACAAGTAAAAATGAAGATTATTTCTTGAATCTTTTCTATAAAAGTTAAAAAGCAGTCTTCACTTGAATTTGTATAGCATTGAGAGATGCTTTTGGTGATCTTTCAGACTAAGAGCTTTCACCTTCTATTTCGTTATCTTGATCTTGCGTGAAATCATTGGAGACACATGTGTGGGGTCCAATTTTTTTAAGTCTTTTCTTAATGACCTTTTTTTACCACAAACACTTCTTGATTAGGTTTTCAAACTAGATGTCCAATGTCTCAACTTCTTCTCATTTCACAAAGTATATCATGTGAAACTTTGATAAAATTAAGTCAAGGGTTACCTATTGTTAACTTTAGTGAGAAAATTGAGATATAATCCAAGTGTTTAGAAACCTCTAAGGATAAAATCCCAAGGGAAAGCAATAACACATGAATTTGGTCAATTGTATTTGCTTTCTAAAGGGTTTGAAGTTTTTATGACAATGTTAAATGTTCGTTTACAATTTTTTTCAAACAAGCACAATCCTATGGATATGAAAGACTATATTTTTTGAGTCCCTACTTGGACAAGTCCAACTACGCTTATTTTTAGTGAATGGTTAGATGCTTGATCCCACTTGATCCCCTACAAAACACTCACTTCTTGGGGCATCCAAGCATCAAGATCCATGAAACTCCCATGGCATACTTTCAATTACTATTAAAAACCATAAAAGTCTGGGGCAGATTCAGAATGATCATTCTTGCATCAACAAATAGATAGGGATTTTGGCCTTTCTAGAACAAGGGTTTTAATTTGGACTTTTTGTTTGTAGGAGTTGACCCATCAAGGTGAGAGACCATTTCTTCCCTTCTCGTTGGAGCCAACCATGTGATACTAGCCTTTGTTCTAGTACCAACTTTTATATCCTAATTGGAAATACTCTTGTCTTTAGAGTGTTACCGATTGAGTTGTTCCCTTGGGTGAGTACTTTTTCCCCAAGGCAAGCCCTCTAAGATAAACAAAAGTGAGTAAATGTATTCATGGTTTGATTAACCCTCGTTTAGAAACAAAGGGAGAACACATGTAATAGGCTCACTCACACTCGCAAAGTTTGTTGTTCAATTTTAATCCTGAAATGAAGCGTGGAGGTAATAATTTATCCCAACCTAAGACCACTAGAAATCCTTTTGATTCTCAAGATCACCATGAGGCGTGAGAGAAACACATATGGCTTTTCAATGGTGTTAGTTTGAGTAAGCAATTACAAAAAAAAGTTAGCACATGTTCATTTTAGAGCACCAAAAATGAGATATGAAAGTTTCCTTGTTCAATTGTTAACCTCAAACTAAATCTACTCAATTTTCCTAAAGTTAATTTTAACCATTTGTAACAAAAATTTGAAAGCTTTTGTAATATTCATTTTAGAGCCCAAAAAGAAGTGAGTTATTCTAAAACAAAAAATTAAAGCATGAAACAGACGCTCCAAGCATTTAAAAATGCTTGATGAATTTCATGTTTTAATGCTTTATTTTCTTTAACTCCAATTTCGGTTTGCTTTCGCTTGGTTTTTTCCTATAAAAATTACAAATAAGAGTTATGCATGTATTGTAAAACAATAAAAGTATACATAAGTTATGTCAATCGTTTGAGGGAAAAACATTGCATTGACAAATCACATGAGTTCTTTAAGATGGATTTAACTCAATAATAAATGTCAATAAATTGTTAATTTACCCCACGTTCATAAAAAAACAATTGATTTTAGAACCTTATATAAAACCCAAATGACATCTTTAGCATATATTGTACTCATTTGAATTCATAGAAGTCAAACAACTTTAAATACTCACTTCAACCTGCAAAATCAATAATATTTTAGCTCTCCTTTGGGACATTATATTCATTGGTTCATATGCCCTGATTGTTTATAATAACCATCTCATGTATTTCCTATTGCTTCGACTTTATCAGACTTGATTGACAATCCAATGATTACATAAAGGAGATTAGAAAACATTTGTTACTTTCTCCAAAGTAAAGATGCCAAACTAATCAAGAATGGAAATCACAAACCTTTCACAATATTAACACTACTTAAGGTTTGGTAGGGAGCAAAAAGTTATTGACAAGCATTGTCAATACTGGAAAGCACAACTTTTGATCAATAAATGTCGTGTAATCTACTTATATTGGCCTACAATGATCATTTTTCTAGCACTAGGCAGTATTGATTATCCCTTTTAAATTTTCCCCACATATTAGGCAGCTTTAAAGTAAAAACCATATAAATTCAAAGATAGACAAAAATCTATGCCAAACCCTCAGCACATTATCATTTATGACCACAGAAAATAAAAGAGAACTTATTACAAGAGTGCGCAACCACAGAAAAATAAAATAAGGCACATAGTGTTTGATATGGCATCTTAAAGGGATGCTATCTCATCAATGCGTTGAAAAGGCGTACCAAGCTTTCAAGCTGATGCTATTAGCAGATACAAAGCCTAATTATACAACCTTTGACCGGTGCCCATACTAAATTCACTAAAATCCTTCATAAATGTAGGCCACAACTATTGCATTTAGGCGCACCTACATGCTTCTATAAAATGGCTTATCCATGGAAGATATGTGTGCAAATTGCAAAATCAGAGACAAGGCACATGAAGGCATGTGAACTTCTTAACAAAAATCCTTAAAGAAATGTAGTCATCATAGACCAGGTACATGAACTGCTTGACATAAATTTGTCTTGAACTACTTGTTGCAAAAGGACTTAAAGATTGAAATTATTTAATAGCCCGAAAAGACATAAAACTACAATCATTCATTAAATTCTACTTTACAACTAATAAACCTTAAAATAACGCTTCAGTCGTCAAAGAACTCTTTCATGACGAACGCTAAATTTGAGAGTGTGCTAATTTGGAGAGTGCGTAGCATTCATGTAATATTGATTTCTTCAATTACCGTGGATGTTTTTACTACCTATATTCACATATATCGCATAAATGACCGTGAATATATTCTTGACTGGCTTGGGCATACAAACCCTGAGCTCCTACATGTATAGTTAGATGCAAATAGATAGACGATGTAAAAATCATGATGTAAATGGATAGTGGGTGCAAAAAATGTGAGAAAAAACTAGACGCACAGACAAGTCACGTGAATTATTGATAATATGCCTCAAAAATAGGGGGCGGATGAAGATCTTCTACTATTCTAATTGCAATAGAGGCAAAAAATTTGTGCCCTTTGCTACACCATTAAATGACGCTAACCACTACACAATGTAAATCTTAAGAATTATTGAATCTTTGACAAGACATTGAGTAGACAACAGGATGGGATGCAGCCTAGTGCCTATCAACAATAACTTTGCACATAGGCATGGTTGTAAGGTGACAGTTCACCAGATCTATTAAATAAAAATGCGATTAAGCAACTCTACAAATGTGCCCAAGACATTGTAGGAATAATTAGAAATGGTGAAGATGGACGACTGGTAAGGTCATGTGTTGCTAACTTTGAAATAAAGCATAAGACAAATAGAAGATAGGAAATCTTGTCATTGATGAGACAAAGTGTATGTTGTAGCTTTTAAATTATATGAGCAGTTTATCTAGATTTAGAATATGACAATAAAGAGAGAAAGAGATCTTGTCTTTATTTCTTTCTTTTTTTCTTCTCTAAATTTGTCTTTTATTTCCTAACTTCAATGTACCTTCATTCGAAGTAGAAAAATAATTAATAAGGGTACTTCAAAATAATAATAATAAAAAACTAATGCATGTAAAGTGAAATGATTTAACATTGTAAAGTAGAAATATGTCAAAAAGTGATGAATTTTTGCTAAAAGAAAAACAAGCAGTCTACTAATATATGTAAGCTATAAACCCCTCCCTCTAGCGCCATATGTGAGCACCAATAAAATCTACACAAAGCTTAAACTCCATAACATGGGTTAGTTCACGCAAACCTACAAATACTCCTATGAGATAATACACCATTCTTCATAAACAAAATGACAAAATAAACTAATTGAAAATATCAAAGAAGCACAATGCATACCCATCCCATAGTGGATTGGTGTCACTTTGTGGTGAAAAGTGACCCTTTCCCAACCCTTGACAAATGAATGATGCAAATGATAATGGGAAAAATTAGCTCTCAATTTGAAAAGAGTAATTTTGCATGAATTGTGGATGATCAAATGCAAAGCTTGAGTACTCACTTTATAGGAGAATGATGGAGAGACATGCAAAATGGGTGAATGTGGGACAAATATTCAACCAATAAGAAGGAGCCACCTTTCCAAATGTGATTGGATGGAAGATGTGCAAGTTTTGGTCAATGTGCTAATAAATGACATTAGGTGGCCTTTTCAAATTTCAAATTTGGCTTGTTGGAGGTAAAAAAAGGGGCTTAAATGCCAATTTGGGGACATGTAAGAGAGGAATTAATAATATGTTGGAAGGGACAAGTAAACTTGGATTTGAATTCAAACTTGAGGAAATATTCATTTTTTTATGCCATGTTGATGAAAAATAGAGATTTAATAAATTAATTAAAATCCTTTATTTGTGCAAGTGAGAAAAGCTAGAGGATCGGACTTGCATTAAGATTAGATTTAATCTTGATTTAGTTAATTTAAGAGAGGATTAGGTGATTTGACCTTTTTTCTTTAGATTTATGGATTAAACTAAATAAAAAAGGAGATGGAAAATGATAAAGATTTAGTTAAATAAATATTTGATTTATTTAGCTAAGGGGGATAATGATAGTGTTTATTTAATTTAAATGGAGGACTTTAGAGATAAATCAAATAAGCTTGATTTATTTAATGAATGGACTTCATTAAATGAAATATGCTAGTTTTGCATGTTTACAAATTCAAATCCAAGCATGATTATTTACAAATTTTGAGGGATAAAACCTAAAATTCATAAATTCCGTTACACAACACTTGATTATTGAAGGTGTGTGTCCAAGCTTAGTGACCTAGGACCTATTCGCCACCTAGTTAATGGGTCCTCACTAAGTCCTAGGACCCTATTTTTACATGAAATTTCATATTTACAAAAGTGTGTCCTAGTTAAGTGACCTAGGACATGTTTTTCACATGGAAAATGGGTTGTCACTTAGACCTATGACCCCTCTTTGAAATATGTTTTTGGTAGGTTTTTAATGATTTCAAATCCTAGATTTGATGTCGAGTTGTGATATTTGAATTTCCTTATTTAATGATAAGTTATGTATAAATACAAGGTTGTTTCACTTAGTTTCACCTAGCAATTCAAGTTATGTTAAGATCGCTTTCAAGAGAGTATTATAGAGCATTAAAGAGCATTTATAAGGCATTCAATGGTAGATTTGAAGAAGATTATTGTGCAACAATCAAAAGTCATTTCCTCACATCAAAGATCTAGTTCATCATGCATGTTATTGAGCTAATTTGTTAATGTAGCATTCAAGATCAAATCAAGCATATTCAAGCTGTTATTTCTAATCAAGTTTTATGATCGAGATCTACATTCATTGAGGCCTCTTCTAGAAAGTTTTAAAATTTTCCATCCAAGATTTCAAACAAGGTATCATTGTTTCATGTTTCATGTTTCATCCTTCATGTTTCATTGTCTCCTCATAAGGTTTAATTACCAAAATGAGGTTTGACCAAGGCAAAACCCTATTCGCTAATTTTTTTTTTCTCCTCTTTGATTTGTGCTTGCAGATTTTAGGTTGAAGATCTATTGGAGAGAGATATTGTAAAATTTATCAAAGTTGTCAAAGTTGCTAAGAAAATTATCAAATCATGGAAACTGAGCTACAAAATTTATTTTTGGCTTTTTGACAGCACTCAACTAGGCTCTTAGAGTGTAGAGTGAGAAGAGAAGAACCTAGAAATTTATTTTCCATATCCCTAGCTAGGAACCATTCGCCATAGGGCGAATGAGTCCTTAGTGAGATCTAAAAAGAACTTTTTGAAAATGGTACATAAGATTTTACCCTCTTTTAACTTTCTTTTTTACTATCATTTGGGTTAATTTTTATTTATGTAACTAATTTAGACATTTTAGCACACATTTTGAATGAAATAAAGTGGGCATTGGTTTCATCATTTTGTTTCATTATGGTGAACCTATTTCCCTTTATTTTAGTTATTCATCACTAACATCACCCATATCTCACCCTCAAGATTTTATGTCTAACTAGCCTATAACTTCAAAAAGGGAAGAGATACTTAGATCCCCATAAATTTTTAAATTAATGCATGAATAGCCAAGTAACTAACATCTGCATCTACTAAATTAGGATGAATCACCAAAATTAGATAGTCTTTGATCCTCTCCATGAAACGATTCAATTTCAAATTTTGAGGGCCACTAGATTATGAGTCAAGCCATCCCCACTTGAGGATTTGTTCAAAAATTTAATCACACTCTCATCCATAGAAAAAGAAGGATCATACCCCACTAAATTCTCCCAAAAATATATATTTTTCTTTGATATTGAAGCACCAGTTGAATCCAACTCCATGCAATAAGAAAGAGATTAATAAAAATTCCCACTTACACACACCCTAAAACTTGCACCCAAACAACCAATAGACAAAAAAAATATACAAAATAAAAACATAAACACCTAAATACTGTTGCTCTAATATATATATATATATTGATGAATACTTCGAACTTGTTATTCCTCTTACTCTTATGCTTACTCTCTCCACACCCTTGTTATATTTCTCACTATACCAAGTATGTAGCTTGGTTTTGCAACCTTCAACCTTGTAACTAAAACTTGGGAGTGATTTAGAATCAATTTTAGATAAATATTTACAATATTTTTTATGATTTCTTAGGGTATGGTTGGGGCCTATAGACCATTGGGGTCAAGGTTTGTGGAACAAAGATCCAAAAATATTTTTATTTTTTTAAATTAAAAAATTGAGTAATCTATTGGTAGGGACACCAAAGAATCTTTGATGTAGTTGGGAGATTCTTATTAGTCCCTTAAGCATTTTAGGATGTATTTGAATCTTAATAAAATCTCTAAAAAAAATTGTTGTCTCTTAAATATTCCTCCCTTGAGGGAGACATCCTAGAAACATCCCCAAGTATGTGGTGGAGGTGGGGATGGGATGACAAGGGGTATTTCCCCCAATTCCTAATTAGTTCAAATCATCACCAACCCAAAAATGCTTAAATTATATGGGGGACACATCCTTATGGAATAAGGATACAAATGTGTATTAGGAATCTTATGGTTATGTGGATAATGAGTCACTAAAAATGTGTACTTGACAATAAAAATGAGTATAAAAACAAAATAAATTCAGAACAATTACCACTCAAATATTCATCAATATGTGTAAATGAATATTAATATTTCTTTTGTAAAGTAATAAAATAGAAATTTATTTAATTATTTTATTTATACTTATGCACATTCAGCCATTTAGCCATGAGTTACATGACCAAGGCTAATTTTTTTGTCTGTGGATGGACCTACTTAGATTTTGGTGATTTGATAGCCATTATGTAGGTTTCGACACCTTTCGAACATAATGCTAGTGTGTCTTTCATACCAAAGCACTTCTAATGATTGTTACCTACAAATTTCAACATAAAACCCTAGAAATACCACCTATAATATTAAACTCAATAAAATCACATGTACTAGTGTTAGACCTGTATAATTTCATGTCAAGTTGTAGCAAGATTTTTGCTTGGCTATCTAAATCAACACAACAAACTTTTACTCAAGTTAGCCAAAAACAATAATCAAACTCCTTATGAAGCTCGTAATCACATCAAGACAAGGAAACATGATAAAAAGCATTACAAAGAAATCATAAACATGTAAACCTATCTAAAATGGATTGGTTCTTCTTGATGTGGAAATAAGCCCTTTGTCAATCCTTGATAAAATAAGCTAGATGATGAAATGCCTTGATGATCAAGATCATGGACAGAAAAATCAATTCCCCAATGAAGAATGACTTTGCATAAGCTTTGTAGATGAAATTATGGAGGATTTGAACAATAGATTTATGTCCAAAAGTGATAAAAGAATGCCAAACATGGAGGATGTGGGACTAAAGATCCACCAATCAGAAGAGGCCACTTGTCAACCTGTGATAGGCTTGAGGATGTGCAAGATTTGGGAAATGTGCCCAAAAGGGGGAAATTTGAAATTTGAAATTGATAGTTAATGTTGAGTTTGACTTGTGCAAGGGACATGTAAGAGACATGTAAGGCCTCATAAATGCTTTGTTGGGTGTACATGTCCACTTGCTTTTTAATTCAAATTTGAGCGAGGATGCCATGTTGAGTGAAAATGTTGAGAATGTTTTTACAACAGCTCTCCAACCCTTACAAATGAGGGGCAAGCCCCTATTTATAGTTTTCCAAAGCCCAAATGAATGGCTAGGATCAATTTCCAATGAATGGCCTAGATTTGATTACATTAGGGTTTCACATACCCCTCATTATCCAGCAATTAAAAATAAATTCCTTGTCTTTTCCCTGTTTTGTCATCTAGTGCCAGTCATTGTAGCAATTTTGTCATTTAGCTGATTTCCCTTTTCACTATAGCTAAAATTGCCTGAAAGTTGTCTTTTGCTTGATGTGCTTGTAGTGTTCTTCCTTTGATCAAATGAGCCCGTCGACGATTGACATCAATGGATTGGTGGCCCCTGATTCGGGCGAAAAGCTCCTTAGAAATCATGATCATCTAGAAAAAGGTAGGACAATTCCCTCAATGGGCCTGTCTGATAGACCTGTGGAAGGCTTCTTGACTCCTGCAAACACAAAGTGTCATAAGTGCATTTATACATGAGTTAAGCAAAATGTCAGACAAACCTACAAATTCCCTGCTAGATCTATCCATGCATCATCAAAAGATCTTGATATTCATATTTGAGCTCATTTGGGCCAGAAACATTAATGTGTGCTTCAAGGGTGCGAACGCCAAAGGGCAGAAAGATGACGGAAGAAAGTCAGAAGGCAGATAGTAAATGGAAGCCAAAACAGCTAGGAAGAAGGCGGGCTCCCGGATATTCAAAACAGCTGGGAAGAAGGAAGGTTCCCAGATGTTTCCAAAATAGCCAGGAAGGAAGAAGGTTCTTAGATGTTTCCAAAACAGCCGGGAAGGAAGAAGGTTCTCGGATGTTTCCAAAATAGTCGGGAAGGAAAATGGTTCCTGGATGTTCAAAATAACCGGGAAGGAGGCAAGCTCCTAGATGTTCAAAATAGCTAGGAAGAAGGGAGGCTCCCAGATGTTCAAAATAGCCAAGGAGGGACGGACTCTCGGAAAGGGCCACAGACGGCTTGGGTTCTGGAGGCCAGGAAGGAGGTGGCCGCTAGATGTTCCAAATGGCCAAAGGGGGATGGACTTCTCGAAACGGCCACGGAGGACCCAAGTTTCGGAGGCCGAAAGGGAGGTGGCCGCCGGATGTTCCAAAACAATAAAAGGGGGACGAAGCTCCAGAACCACTGAAACTTAACCAAATGTTAACAAAACCTTGGCAATTCATTTATGCACTTCAAACACATCCTAGATCCAAAAAAGGTTGCCCCCAAAGTGAAAATTGAGGAAACGAGAGTGACGGGGGCCCACGGATGTTTCCAAACAGCCAAGGAGGAAGGGAATTCTTGAGGTAAAGTTCCAAAACCATCGAAACTTAATGGAACATTGAAGAAAGCTTGGCAGTTCATTTATGCACTTCAAACACATCCTTGATCCAAAAAAGGTTTCCCCAAAAGTCAAAATTGAGGAAATGGGAGTGACAGGGGTTCGTGGATGTTTCCAAATAGCCAAGGAGGAAGGGAATTCCAGAGGTAAACTTCTTAAACCATCAAAACTTAACAGAACGTTGACAAAACTTTGGTAGTTCATTTACGTACTTCAAACACATCCCCGATCCACAAAAGGTTGTGCCCAAAGTAAAAATTGAGGAAACGGGAGCAACAGGGGCCTGCTAATGTTTCCAAACAGCCAAGGAGGAAGGGAATTCTGGAGGTAAAGTTCTGAAACCATCAAAACTTAACAAAACATTGATGAAACCTTGGCAGTTCATTTACATACTTCAAACACATCCCTGATCCAAAAAAATTTGCCCCCAAAGTCAAAATTGAGGAAACGGGAGTGACGGGGGCCCACAGATGTTTCCAAATAGCCAAGGAGGAAGGGAATTCTAGAGGTAAAGTTCTAAAACCATCGAAACTTAACAGAAAATTGACAAAACTTTGGTAGTTCATTTACGTACTTCAAACACATCCCTAATCCAAAAAAGGTTGCCTCCAAAGTCAAATTTGAGGAAACGAGAGCGACGGGGGCCCGCGGATGTTTCCAAATAGCCAAGGAGGAAGGGAATTCCAGAGGTAAAGTTTCAAAACCATTGAAACTTAATGGAATGTTGAAAAAAACTTGCAAGTTCATTTACGTACTTCAAACACATCCCTAATCCAAAAAAGGATTCCCCCAAAGTCAAAATTGAGGAAACGGGAGCGACAGGGGTCCGCGGATGTTTCCAAACAGCCAAGGAGGAAGGGAATTCCAGAGGTAAAGTTTTGAAACCATCAAAACTTAATGGAATGTTGATGAAACCTTGGCAGTTAATTTACGTACTTCAAACACATCCCCGATCCAAAAAAGGTTGCCCCCAAAGTCAAAATTGAGGAAATGGGAGCGACAGGGGCTCGGGGATGTTTCCAAACAACCAAGGAGGAAGGGAATTCTAGAGGTAAAGTTATAAAACCATTGAAACTTAATGGAACATTGATGAAACCTTGGCAGTTCATTTACATACTTCAAACACATCCCCAATCCAAAAAAGGTTGCCCCCAAAGTCAAAATTGAGGAAATGGGAGCGACGGGGGTCCGCAGATGTTTCCAAATAGCCAAGGAGGAAGGGAATTCTGGAGGTAACATTATGAAACCATAAAAGCCTTGGTAGTTCATTTACGTACTTCAAACACATCCCTGATCCATAAAAGGTTGCCCCCAAAGTCAAAATTGAGGAAATGGGAGCGACGGGGGCCCGTGGATGTTTCCAAACAACTAAGGAGGAAGGGAATTCTAAAGGTAAAGTTTTGAAACCATCAAAACTTAATAGAACATTGAAGAAACCTTTGCAATTCATTTATGTACTTCAAACACATCCCTGATCCAAAAAAGGTCGGCCCCAAAGTCAAAATTGTAGAAACGGGAGTGATAGGGGTCCACAGATGTTTCCAAAATAGTAAAAACAAGACAAAGGGCAGAAAAGGGGATGGTGGACCTCATTTCTCTACAAATTTGAATACCCCAAGTAGGTGAATTTGGGTAGGGGATTTAATCATTTTAAGGCACATGACCAATTTGGGCTTCGAAAATGGGGCATGCAAAACAAGACAAGAGTAAAGCAGCCTGTCAGGAGTGAAAAAAAGGGGGTCCCTGCCTACGACGGGGCGTGTGTGCAAAACATGCACAAGAAAACCTTCACTTCATAAGTGGATTGGTGCTTCTTTGATGTGGAAAGAAGCCCTTTCCCAATCCTTGATAAGATAAGCTAGATAATAAAATTCCTTGATGATCAAATGATGGATGGGAAAAATCAATTCCCCAATGAGGAATGATTTCACATAAGCTTTGTAGATGAAATTACAGAGGATTTGAACAATAGAGGAGACCTCTATTTATGGTCAAAAGTGATAAAAGAATGCCAAACATGGAGGATGTGGGACTAAATATCCACCAATCAGAAGAGGCCACTTGTCAACCTGTGATAGGCTTGAGGATGTGCAAGATTTGGGAAATGTGCCCAAGAGGGGGAAATTTCAAATTTGAAATTGATAGTTAATGTTGAGTTTGACTTGTGCAAGGGACATGTAAGAGACATGTAAGGCCTCATAAATGCTTTGTTGGGTGTACATGTCCACTTGTTTTTGAATTCAAATTTGAGGGAAGATGCCATGTTGAGTGAAAAAGTTGATTTAATAAATCAATAAATTGATTTATTTGTGCAAGTTGGGATATCTAGAGGATGAAAGTGGTTAGGATTATCATTTAATTATGGTTAGATTAGTTTAATGATGATTAGGATGATTTGACCAATTTTGACTTGATTTAGGGATTTAAATCAAATCAAAGGGAGATGAATGATGATTTGAGATTTAATTAAATAAATGATTTGTTTATTTAATCAAAGAGGGAATGATAGGGTTAAATTAAATAAAGTTAATTTATTCAATTTAAGTGAATGACCCTAGGAGATTGAAATTGATTTACCCTGATGAATCGATGAGTATTAATTTGATCGAATGTATAATGCTATTTTTGTGTGTCTACACAAGTTGTTGAAGATCTTCCCCAAATGTCATCACCCGTAACTTCAAATTTTCCTCATACACCTCCCAATCCTTACACTCCACCTCCTCTTCCTACATCACCTCCTCGTACATCTACCATACATGCAATGGACGTTTCTCATATGGGCCCTATAGCATCAACCATCCTTGCCACTCCTCCTACAGTTTCAAATCTACAAACTATTGATATATTTTCAAGCTCTCCATCATCCATCCCAGTTTGTCATCTCCATCTTTTGATATTTCATTAGAAGCTGAATTCGATATATTTATGAATGAATCTTTGCAAAGTCAACTTGGTGTGCAATCTACTAGGGAAATCATGACAAATACTACCCCAATTGTTACCATACCAGTCATTTCTATAGAAGCGACTATAACACAAGAGTTGACAGTAAGTCAAGAAGCATATACTTCCTCTCTTCCTCCTTGGTTAGTCTCTCAAGTATCGAAATTAAAGAAACAAATGATCTCTCCAAAAGAGCTAGATCTTGAAGAGATAGCCCCTCCAAAAGACAAGGATAAGAAAAAGGAAAAGGTGCATTCAAGGCTTCATGTTGACAAGACTGGACATAAGTTTGTACAAGTTGGTCTACCCCAACAAGAGGAAGGCAATGTAAACATGGAAGACTACACAGTCATGAGAGTCCAACTTGACAAAGTGACAAATGAAAGTGCAAAGTAAGATGCACAAGTGGTCCTAGATTCCTTAGTAGGAAGGCTTGATAAGATGAAACAAACCTTTAATATGTACAAGGACAAGGCTAAGCATTATGTAGCTAAATATATTAAGATTCCACAGTCCATATCGTAAAGTTGTATTGCTTTTGGTTTTGATTGTGTCAATTTTTTTAGCATCAACATTTTGGATCACACTATGTGATCCATCATTAGGATCAAAATAGTTATGTAGCTATTTTGAGGAAAATAGTAGGCTCTTTAGGAAATGTACAACCTTTGGATATGGTAAGCCTTGAGGATCTAGCGGTAAGAAAGGTAGAGAAGTTTGCCTTTAAAGGTAAAGTGTTTATGATTTCAGTGATGCAATAATAGAACACGGTTCATAAGTCATAGTTGTTATAGATGAGAAGGACCCTCATATAGCCAAGCTCAAATCAGATCTTGATAAAGAAGAAAGTATTTTTTCCCAAGAGAAAAAAGAAATGGAAAAATTCCTATTATTTTGGTCGTGGATGAAGGAGACAAAGCTCAGTAAGTTGGTGGAACTCGGGGTAATTCCCAACAAAGAGAAATATGTGGAGGTAAGAGAATACCTCAAGAACCACATTCAAGTGATCAAGTCTCTTATCAATGATATCCACCAAGTACAAGAAGATTTTGAGGGACATTGTGTTATCCTTGAAAATGGGGTTAAGGAGTTATTGGGTAAGCTCCTTGATGAAGATCATTGTTTCTTCCTAGCCAGCGAACTTTCATAGATCTACAAGGAAGTTGCCACAAAGCAAGTGGAGGATGAAATATTTTCAAAGACCTCCATGTATACAATTTTTTACATACATCTTTCTCTTGATAATCTCAAGACACATCTTTATAGATGCAAGAAGATTCAGTCATCTACCATAAGATCAATCACAAGAGTTCATGATCTTTTCGATTACATTTCTAGTCCAGATGATACATTCATACAAGAGACCAAGAATAAATATGAAGACTTCTGTGCCCAAAGCAAGGAACCATGAAGAGTTCTTATCTCTAGTGTTGAATATTTTTATGCTTTCCTTTGCACATTTTGTAAATTGTTTTTGTCATCTTATATTTCATTTTAGAAAATGTAATTACCTATAAAAATAGAGATATTTTCCCAAAAAGATGGACAACATTTTTTACTAAGTCAAGGTTACGTGATATTTTCCTAAGTTAGCTCACCTAACTTTTCTAATTTTTCTCATCTAATTTCCTATTTTTTCTCTTCCATCTCTTTTATAAATAAGAGGGAATTCTTTTGTAATCTTTATCTTTTATCTTTTGCAACGAAGTGCTGCCCATTTTAAGAAGCAATTACATGAAACTTTGTGTTAATCTTTGTGTATCTACTTTGATCAATAAAGAAGGAAGTTTTGTACCAGAATTTTGATGGATTTTCTACAAGGATTTGTGCTTGTAATTGTTCATGATGTTCATGGAATTGTTGTATCTAGAAGACTTTGTTCTTCTAATACAATACTTGTTATGTATCTCAAGGATCCATTGGTGAAAAGTTACGAAATGAATTTGTGCCTTCGTGAACTTTTCTTTCTTATTTTTATTATTTATTGTTATCATTTTGGTATGTCTAAGCTTTTCTTTGACAAGATAGAGATATTGGAATTACTTCTTTGTTTTTAGTTTGAAGTTGTATTGAATTAGAACTACCAACCATGAAGCACTATAAAACATATTCTCTAAAAAAAGAGAGAAGTATGAATGTGACGTGCACCCCCATCTCTTAATTGTAGTGTATATTTTGTGATTACTTAATTAGTTTTACTTAGTTTCAGTAAGCATTAAAAAGTGTGCCTTCCCTTTTTGAGGGAAGAGATTACATCTCACATAGATGTGGTTGAAATCAAGGTTGTGCAATATGTTAAAAAGGGATTACATAATTTTCACCCAACACAAGTTAACCAAAATACATGTTGTAAAATAAAAAAATGGAATAGAATCAAATAAAAATGAATTCAATACTCAAAACTTAACATGCAAATTTATGATTGAGCATATGCAAAGTTTTTTTCCTTTTTATTATGGGTGATCAATTCACCAATATAACATTATTGTTCTCTAGATTCAAAGTTGATATGACTATAATAGGATATAAATTTTTGATTAATGATTAATAATTGATGATTGATTTATAGGTTGAAAAGAGGATTTGATGAATGGATAAAGTTCAATCATGAAGTTGAGATTTGATCCTTATTTGGGGTATTGGTGAGGAGATGTGGCATGAATAGGTGAGTTGCACATTATTCTAATTTTTAATTAAATAATATAATTTATCAACTCAATGTGACTAGCGAATTAATGGATTTGATAAATTATTCAACTAATTTCATGGTGTATTTAATTGAGTGTATGACATAATCAATGGGAGTTGACTATTACATGAAATAGTTAAGTAATTTTAGGAATGAGTGAAGTGAATTTTATTGATGAGTGGAACTAAGAGTAAGTCTAAGTGGATTGATTTGAGTAGGTAGTCTACTAGATGATGTGGAAGTAATTAAATAGTTGAATTATTGGTGCACATGTGAAATAAATTAATATTAAATTAATTTACTAATGTATAATATTTGGATAAATAGTTAGTGGATAAATAGGTGGTTAATTAGTTTATTAAATGGATAAATAGTATGCCAAATTTAATTAAATAACTTAGGAATTATTTAATCAAATTATTGAGTGTTACGTGTGTTAGGTGACAAGGTGATAATGTGTGTGAACTAGGTGATGAAATAATGAATTATATGATGATTGGATAAAATCAGTGCTTAGGTGATCATGTGGTAACATGATTACATGGACGATAAAGTAATTTGGTGAATTATTAGATTTCCTAGGAGATGATTAGATGAATCAGATGATATAGGTGAAATGGATGAATTAGATTATTAGGTGAAGATGGCATTTCTTAGGTGTCTATAGATCCCTATAATTCTTCCCTATTTCAAAAAATAGCCTGAGTAAAAAAGGATAAATATATATTTTGGAATTTAATTTAGATGTTTGATTTATATATTAATAGAATATTTTTAGAATACTTTTTCATAAATATTTAAGATGATAAAGTATTCCTCTTAAATTGATGCAATAAAACTAATTATCCATCCCTCTTCTTTTTCTAGATATTCATTTTCCATTACTTTTTCAACCAGAATAAATATTGAAGAACACCTTGTCCATGCCTCTTCTTTTTCTAGATATCCCTCTTCAATCCTTTAAGAACCAAACCGCATACGTATAGATACATGGAATCACTTTTTCCTAACACTATATGCTTAGAATAATAGATGTACCTCTTTTCTTAGAGGAGAATCAATAATCGTTTTTAAAAAGGTTTCCTCTATATCTATTCCCTTGCCTCAAAAAAACATTAACTCTATGGATGGGGACAAACAAAAAAATAAAAACTTTAATTGAGACATTTTATTTCTATTCTTATAAAATATTTTGTGTGTATTTTTGCACAAAAAGTGTAGATGATCAAGGGTGCATCTTGAATTAGTGCAAAATTCCTTAACTCTATATTCCTTTTCTCTTTCTATACATATTTTTTCTCATGGCCTCAACAACCAAACTACATATATCTCAAGACATAGGGTTCCCTAGTCATAGTAATTTTATTTGGAATATTCTTACTTTCGCTATTAGAAATGTAATTGGTTAATTATCAAAGTTGAATATATTGACATTTACATCTACATTTTTCCATATTCTATTGGGCATAGATGTCTACAAGGATCATCCAAAGGAAATTGATTTTATGGTGGGGGATAGTACTTGGAATCAACCACTTACCTATGAGGGTCTTCCTTTCAAATGTGAATTATTTTCCACCATTAGGCACTAGATTCAAATTACCCACTCTCTCATGCAAGGGAACAACTACATGGTGGAGGAATTTCAACAATGATAAAATAAAAACCAATTCTTCTAACTATATATTTTATGACTCCTCTCAAGATGATTAGTCTTCTCAAAATTTTGTGTCTTATCTTAATGTTCCACCTATGGTGATTCATGTTCCCAAAGCGGTTTGTGATGTGTTTGAAATGAATTTGGAGATTCTTGCTCCTTCAATTCCTAAATTAGTGGTTTTGGCACAGTTTATCATGATTTAGTTGTTTAGTTTCTTATTTTCACTACTCCTATTATACCATAGTCTTGGTGGAGAATATACCTTCTCTTGAGTTGGTTGGTCGATAATTGGAATCACTAGCTAGGAGTTTCCCATTTTCCTTTTGCTCCATAGATGGGCCCTTTGATGATAATATCTCCTAGATAATTTTAAAATGTGGAAGAAAGGTCTTCCCAAATCTATCTCCTGATAGTACACTAAAGATAAGGATGTGAGGTTTCATGGGGTAGGGTTGGGTATTATTTATGGTATATCCTTAAGCACACTTCTATACTTGGTATCTATGTTGCAATTGTGTTGAATCTTTCTTGAGAGTTTTGTTGTAATTATGTTGGATCTTGTTGGAAGCTTGGCTATAAGGTTTATGTTCCTTTAAAAACCAACTTATCTTACTCAAAACTTTCATTTCAACTTCTTATATCATAATTTTTATTATATAATTTCTAATTTATTCTAAAACATTAAAAAAAGTAAAAATAGATTTATTTTTTAAGGTTAATATAAATTACATAATTATTATTTTATATCAGAAATTTTATCCCATAGTGAAGATTTATTGGTGTTGACACGAAAATGGAAATAATTTCTTTATACCACGTGAAGTTGTACAAAAGAAATATTGAATGCCAAACTGTGTCATTGGATAAAGTACTAAGCATGCACAAAAATCAAATCTCTATATATATGTATATGTATATGTTTTATCATCATGCATTAGTTCATTATTGTAAATGCTTTGATTTCTTCTTTCTTTGCTTTGAATATTGTTTTCAGGTGCTGTCTGAAGATAAGGACAGAAGATGGACTTAAGATTCTCTGCACCCTATTTCTTAGTGAATTAACAATAGTTTAAAGCTTTTAATTCTATCATCTATAATATTCCTAGGACTTTCAAGATAGAGACGTTCTAGATTCTTCTTTTAACATTTGTTCAAATAACTTTAGTCTGAATAATGTTTAAAATGAGATTTCTAATCTTCGTGCAGGTCGAATTCATCTGAGGTAATGGCTGATGTCATTCAAGAACATGAATTATCATATCACAAGAATGATTTGTTTTTAATGGTTGTAAAGTTTTACGATAATATTTAAATTTAAAAATAATTAAAATAAGATAAATATTCATATTTTTAAATATAAATAAGGTGTAAAATTAAATTTAATTGCTTGATCAGTAAATCATCTAATATTTAAATAAAATGGTATAAAACTGAGTTTAAAAATTAAAATGTAGTAATTTTTTTTAGGATACTTCAAAGATTATTATTAGAGCTTCTAATTTTTATAAAATTATAGTCTTGTCATCCTTTAATTTAAAAAAAATAAAAAATAATAAGACAGTTTCAATATTGTTGTATTATATTCTTTTAGTCAATGAAATTAATTTAATTTATTTGAAAGAGTTCTCTTAAATCATTATTTTTTTATTAATTTATTATAAAACTTTACTCCGTTTTATTATTTTGCATTTAAGTACTAATGGACATAGAAATTATCAAATTGTCCCACTTAAATAAATGATTCTTGAGATAATCTTGCAACCTGTGGTCACAATCAAACACTTAATAATTATGTTTGGAAAAAGAGAGAGGAAAAATGTAACATTAAACTATAATTTTTCAATCTTAGATGGACAAATTTAACCCCCAAAAAAGTTGTAATAAAAAATAACTAACCAAGGTAAGATACGTTGATGTGAAGTTCTCTAAGATCTTCAATCTAAAAAATATAAGTTTAAGCAACTTCTGAAACAAAAAATTATTTGTAAGTTTTTTCTATTATATTAATTATTTATAATTCACCACTTAGTCTATTTTATTGATTAAGGATAATTACTTATATCAATTCCATCATTAAAAATTATCCTAGATCAATTCCATCAGTATTTTTTCTAATTCAAGAAAATCATCAATGTCTTATAAGTTTAGTCATGGCCACACAATATCAATTCTATTTGTAATGTCTTTCCATGAAAGCATCTTAATACCTAACATGTTTTTATTTTGGAATGAGAAGTAGAGAAATTAAAATTAATCTAATATGGCAATTTAAACATATTTGTTAGAATTTCATAGAAATATAGAGAATTATTTATTTATTACTATTATTTTCAAACATTCAAATTTTCAAAATTTGTTTTCATAGTTTTTAAAGTAAAATTTACTCAAAATGCCATTGAAGGGATTTGAAATATTTTTTCTAAATTTTTATAGTAAAAAAATAATACCATCTTAGACAAGAAATTTTTAGTGCTCCATAATTTTATTAAAAAAAATGCATTTAATATTTCTTAGTTTCTAATCAACCTGTACTATAATAACTTATTTGCAACAAATTAAAATAAATTACAATAAAACTAATCTAAATATAACATAGACACACATAAAGAGCTTATTTAAACTCTTTTATGAATATAATCTTTGAAATTACTCTAAAGAAGGTTAGGCTATCAAACTTGTTAAATAGATAGGCTTAAAAGAAAGGGTTTTTGGAGAAGCCATCCCACTTTAAGTGTTTTGGTTGAAATCATACCATGTAAATTAATACTCGAAAAATAATTTCACCGAAAAATTGTAAAAATAATTTTACCCAAAACTAATTTTTTGACTCAAAATACAACATAGTTTTGAACTATAACTTTGTTATGGAAGCCTATAATTAAATATGTAAGTCCAAAAACAAATTACATTGATTTTATTCTAAATTTAAATCTACTGAAACAACAATTTGATTTTTGTTCACTAGAGAAAGGATTTTGTTGATGCTTTTGATCTTGGCCTCTTTTATGTTTATTTTCTCTTTAGAGAACATGTTTTTGATTTTATTTAGTATCTTATTCTATATAGTATCGTATTTATCAAATTTATGGATAAATTAATTAACTGTTTTGATTAGTGAACAACTTGTAGAAAACTTTGGTATTTTTGTACACTTGTTGAGTTCTATGTTTTTTTGACAATTTATTTTCTATATATCTCAAACTCTTTGTGAAGTACAAGATGGACTTCTACTCTATTTATTTGTTATAATTCAAAATTATTGTTATGATTTGTATCATTTAAATTTTTTTTACATAATTTTGTTTATAGTTCCCTATTTGATGTTATCTATTTTTCTATCAATCCAAATATGAAGTTATACATGAAATAAATTATTTCTTGTTTAAAATTCATATGAACTCTTATCAATGTCTATTAATTGTATAACTATAATTCTATGATGACCTTTCTTTCAATTACTTGCTATGTTAAACATATATCATACAAAATAAGCGTGAAAAGAAAAGAATATGGAACGAAACATTGGATTCAATAAGTTGCCAGCCTAAGAACCCCTAAACAAAATTTGTAACTTAACATGAGCCTTCTTTTCATATAGTTAAGACTAAATTTAAAACTTCAACATATCTAAATTTGTTTGAAACTTCCTCCATGCGCATGGGGTTGTTGACTAATGCTTTTCTCCACTATTTTGAATAGTGAATCAGATTCTAATACAATTAAAAACAAAATAGTATCTACTTTTTTTGAAAATAAAGTATTGACTATAAAGCTTCAATTAATTTTAAGCTACGACTTATTCTTTCATTCCATTTTTCAACAGATACATTTCATTCTTCCATGTTTAGGTTATATTCAACTACAGTTTCAGGCACTTATTTTCATCATTATTTTAACGTTGTTTTTCATTCTTAACATCATGTTTGTTCCACGTGAAGCCATCGTGCATTAGTGTATTATTGTAATTTGTAAATGCTTTGATTATACTCCTTCTTTGCTTCATATATTTTTCAACTATATTTTGTCTGTAGGTCAGGACACAAGACCGACTTAATGTTTGCTGTCCTAATTCTTAGTAACTTATTAATAATTTAAAGCTTTAAATTAAGTTATCCAATGTAATCCATGGATTTTCAAGACAAGGATGTGCAAGAACTTTTTTTTTTCACATTTGTTTTAAATAATTTTTGAAATTGTATTATTAACTCTAATTTTACGGTACAGCTATATTTGATATTTTTTATTAAATAATTTATTAGTATAAATATTTTAAGTAATTTATCTAAAAAAGTAGTGAGATATCATTTTGAAGTTATTTTAAATAATTTATCTAAAAAAGTAGTGAGTGTATTTTGGCACAAAAAGTGTAGATGATCAAGGGTGTATCTTGAATTATTACAAAATTCCTTAACTCTATATTCCTTTTCTCTTTCTATACATATATTTTTTCATGGCCTCAATAACCAAATTACATATATCTAAAGACATAGGGTTCCCTAGCCATAGCCATTTTATTTGGAAAATTCTTACTTTGAGGCTATTAGAAATGTAATTGGTTAATTCTCAATGTTGAATATATTTATTTTTACATCTACACTTTTTCATATTCTATTGGACATAAATGTCTACAAGGATCATCCAAAGGAAATTGATTTTATGTAGGGGGATAGTCCTTGGACTCAACAAGTTACCTATGATGGTCTTCCTTTCAAATGTGAATTATTTTCCACCATTAGGCACCTAGCTTCAAATTACCCACTCTCTCATGCAAGGGAACAAACATGGTGGAGGAATTTCAACAATGATCAATTAAAAATCAATGCTTCTAACTATTTATTTTATGTTTCCTCTCAAGATGATTAGTCTTCACAAGATGTTGTACCTTATCTTAATGTTCCTCCTATGGTGGTTCATATTCCCAAAGGGGTTTGTATTATGTTTGACATGAATTCAAAGATTCTTGCTCGTTCAATTCCTAAATTGGTGATTCTGACATAGTTCATGATCTAGCTGTTTAGTTTCTTATTTCCACTACTCCTATTATACCCTAATCTTGGTGGAGAATATACCTTCTCTTGAGTTGGTTGATTGATAATTGGAATCACTGGCTAGGAGTTCCCCATTTTACTTTTGCTCCATAAATGGGCCCTTTGATGGGGAGTCATCCATTATGGGGTAGGGTTGGGTATTATTTATGGTATATCCTTATGCACACTTCTATACTTGCTATCTTTGTTGCAATTGTGTTGGATCTTTCTTGAGATATTTAATGTAATTATGTTGGATCTTGTTTGGAAATAATCTTGTTTGGAAAAACAACTTATCTTTCTCAAAACTTTCATTTCAACTTCTTATATCATAATTTGTTTTTTGGGTCGGTATTAGAGTGAATTTTATTAATAAAAAACAAATTACATAGCTAAATTCATTACACCACCATTTCAAAGCCCACTTTCCACACCTCTAAACTCCACCATAAATTCCCCTAGCCCTTCCTCCTAATCATATTACAATCAGCTCCATCAATATCATATACAACAATTCTATAGGCATCCTTATAGAAAACTACCCAAAAACAACAATCCTAAAATAAACCTATTAATAGGTCAAAGGAATGAGGAACTACTTGATCTTCCCTTCATCTAAGACCAAAGGACCATTGCAAAATATTTCTTCTCTACTTTCTTTTATTTCTCCCCCTTCACAATTTTCCAACCATCTTCCACCTATGTAGCCTCCTTTTTCCATTTCAATGATTTATCTTGGGGACTATGCAAAGCTTCATAAAAAATGCAAGTCATCTATTGACATTGTCCAACAGCCTTTCGTTTCCCAGTTTCTTTCTCCTGTACTCTCACCCCACTTTTCTTCTCCCTACATTTAGGCATTTCTACCCAATTTGTATCATGCTTTTCTCCCCCATTCAAGGCCACTCTATAGTTGTTCACACCCAGACTCCCTTCTTGTATTAGGACCTCGCTAATCTATTGATGCTCCTCCCTTGTAGCATTTTTCATCAAAGCTTCCCCTTCCTTACCCTAGGCTCCCAGTACCTGACCCTCATCTTCCTTGTCTTTCATTTAGGGGCTCACTTGCTCCTCCTTCTCTTTCTCAACTGTGTAGTGCTAAGGAGCAACATCTTTCCACCATGATTCAGGATTATTTGTGTTGATTTTGGAACATTGAGCAACCAAGTGCCCAGTTTTATAATAAACTCTACACCTAAAGGGTACCCCCTCATAATCCAAGGGTTGTACCGAACATCATCTCAAAGTTTCTAACCTTATCTCTTTTGGGAGTTCTCTAGACACATCCATTTCCACCAAAATCTAAGTAAAGGTCGAATGCAGAAGATTTGATGACCCTTCATCCACCATTAAAATTTTTCCTAAAGAATTCCCCATATCCGCCAGGCAAGAATCAAATCAAAATTGTAAGGGAAGGTTGGGAAGTCTCACCCAAAGAAGAACCCTTTTAAACACTTCAGTTGTTGGGTTGAAAGCCAGATGTCATGGCTTTAACAACAGAGTATATTTTTCTTCCCAATCCTAGTGATAATCACAAAGGATCTTATATATGTCTTGCTCCTTTTCAAAAACAACTATGAAGAAACCTTTAGCCATAGGATATATTTGAACATACCCTTCTAAAACTAGCTTTCAGTGATTAGAAATCCACTGGTGAAGATCAAATGAACTTGGCCAAAAACCCTTGAATCTTCCAATCAATCCCAACCAAGAAAAATTCATTAAAAATCACTTATTCATCCAACTCTCTACCTAGTTACACTATTATTGTTTTGGGAGAAGAAGGAATGGTAGAATCCCCTCCTCCCCTATCTGTCGCTAGTTTGAAAAAATGCTTTGATGCTTGTGAAGGTCCTATTTTTTTCCCCCTATTTCTAGGACTTATTGGGCCCCTTAACTACTCCCACACCCCCTACAACAGGTGCGTCAACTTCCCCATTCCTCAAATATTTTTGTGTTGACTGATTGCCTCCCTCCATCCTACCACTGTTTCCATTGGGGTTTAAGAACTTCCCAGCGGTCTCTAATATATTGCCTTGGTTTGTGCTATCTTTACTACTCCCTCCATTGAGCTGAAATCTATAGGGTTTTCCTTGAGAAAGCTTCCCCAAAATCGAACCAGGTAAAACCCTATCCTAAGCAAACAAGTGTAGATGACTATTAGCTTCCATTGTTGTTATCTCTTGTATCATAATTTTTATTATATAATTTCTATATTTTTCTAAAACATAAAAAAGTAAAAATAGAATTTTTTTTGTTAAGGTTAATATAAGTTACATAATTATTATTTTATATTTTTTAATGGATTCTTCATCTTATAAATATGATATTTAGAACGTTGAAATTTTAACATTATTTCATAAGTTTATAATTATTTAATGATTCATAAAAAAATTAAGATAATAAATTTGAGATATTATTAATAGAATTCTTCCACACTTAAATTTAAGTTTTAAAATATTGATTATAACTATGACATTTCAACTATTGAAATAATAATATTCAACCCTTTGACCAAACTTCACTACAAAAATATTCCCCTCCTTTAAGTGCTTTGTTCTATCATTTGAAATAATTTATATTTATTAAATAGATTTATTTGATTAACTTTATTTAGTTTTGTAAGGTAATTACTCTCACTACTACAATAATATGTATAAAGTAAACAAAAAATTATAATAAATGTATCTAAAATTTAATCATCATTTGCATAATAAATCACACTAAATTTATAATTGTATAATCAATATTAAAAAATAAATATATCATTTGAAATTTATTGAATGTGAATAAATGATTCTTCTATTTAAAAATTCATTTAAAAATACTTTTTATTAGCCGATAAGCTATTTTGTTTGAAGTTTTCATAAGGATTTTTGTCAGCCTAGCGGCGAATTGAATTTGTTAGCACCGGGGGTTTGTCAGTTGGCATGGAGAGCACCATTTCTTTTTTGTGGCGACATGGACATTGGTAATTACATGGGTTGGTGGTGGTGGAGAATGGTGTCATTGTTATGGGGAAGGTGAATGGTAAGTGTTTGTTGGCACGAGTGCCAATGCATATTCCCGTCAGTGTATGGAGGTAGAGGCTGAAGTAAATTATGCTATATTGAATGTTGTTGTGTGGGAAAGCATACTTTGATTAAGTTGTATTATTGAAAGAGCCATTGTGGTGTGGGTCTTATACCAGACTATTGTTTAAATAGTCACCTTCGGCTCCATTTATTAGCAGGTTAGATGGTTGTAAAATTGTTATGCCACAAAATCTGTAAGTTGTTTTTGATGGGTATTTTGCATAATTTAGTAATTTATTGTTCATTTCTTTTGTTCTCTATTTATTGTTGCTTTTGATATCAGGTTGGAGGGTTTTAACACTGATGTGATGTGAAATGTGCAAGAAAATATATTGATTAAGATGCATTGTCAAAAGAGCCATTGTGATCTTGGTTTGATAGTAGGTTATTTATTGTTCATGTCTTTTTTTTTGTGCTTATTGTTCCTTTTGATAGTAGGTTGGAAGGTTTTAACACTGATTCAGTGTGAAATGTGCAAGAAATTATATTGTTTAAGTTGCATTATGGAAATATCCATTGTGGTCTTGGTTTGGTAGCAGACTATTGTAAAAATTGTCGCCTTTCTCTCCATTTTATAGAATTTTTTAGGGTTTTAAGGTTGTTTTGCCGCATAATATGTAAGTGGTTTTACATGGTAATTTTGCATGAATGATTAAGTTATTGTTTATGTGTTTTTGTCTCTACTTATTATTCATTGTTATTTATTTGTATCTTTGCCATTATACCCATTTTGAAGACTTGAAAGAGATAATCAGTTTATATGGATGGCTTTATTGTAGCTAAATCTTTTTTCCCTAGCCCAAAAATAAAGGCTATCTTTTTTAAAGTTTCCACTGAGGTTTTTGTCAGCCTAGCTACAAATTGAATTTTTCGATGTTGGGGGTCTACCGGCCAATGGGGAGGCCACCATTTTTTTCTGGTGATGTGGACATTGGTAATTACATGAGATGGTGGTGGTGGAGAATGGTATCGTTGTTACGGGGAAGGTGAGTGGTAAGTGTTTTTTGGCATGAGTGCCAATGCATCTTCCCATTGGTGTATAGAGGCAGAGGTCGAGGTAAATGCTAGATTGAATGTTGTTATGTGAGAAAGCATAATTTTATTAAGTTGTATTTTTTAAAGATTCATTGTGGTGTGGGTTTGATACTAGACTATTGTTAAAACTGTCATCTTCAGCTCCATTTTTTAGTAGGTTGGAGAGTTGTAAAACTATTGTACTACAGAATCTATAACTCATTTTCAATGGGCATTTTGTAGAAATTAGTAATTTGTTGTTCATATCTTTTGATATCTATTTATTGTTTCTTTTGATAGCAAGTTGGAGGGTTTTAACACTGATGCATTGTGAAATGTGAGAGAAAGTATGTTGATTAAGTTGCATTGTCGAAAAAGCCATTGTGGTGTTAGTTTGATAGTAGATTATTTATTGTTCATTTTTTTCATTTTGTGCTTATTGTTCCTTTTGATAGAAGGTTGGAGGGTTTTAACACTAATGTGTTGCAAAATGTGCGAGAAAATATATTGATTAAGTTGCATTGTGGAAATACCATTGCGGTGTTGGTTTTGTAGCAAACTATTGTAAAAATCATCGCCTTCTGCTCTATTTTATAACATTTTGAAGGTTTTTAAGGCTATTGTGTCATAGAATTTGTAAGTGGTTTTACTTGGTAATTTTGCATGAGTGATTAATTTATTGTTCATGTGTTTTGGTCTCTACTTATTATTCATCGTTATTTGTTTATATCTTTATCCTTATACCCATTTTGGAGACTTGAAAGAGATAATCAGTCTATATGGATGGTTTTATTGTAGTAAAATCTTTTTCTTCTTTCCCAAAAAATAATTTTAGGGTTAGTAGTTTGTATCTTTGCAGTTATACCCACTTTTGGAG
This sequence comes from Sequoia sempervirens, assembly GCA_007258455.2. Taxonomy (NCBI): domain Eukaryota; kingdom Viridiplantae; phylum Streptophyta; class Pinopsida; order Cupressales; family Cupressaceae; genus Sequoia; species Sequoia sempervirens. The sequence goes on along the minus strand of VDFB02012247.1, from coordinate 51,616 downwards.
ACTTGAAAGAGATTATCAATCTGTATGGATGGATTCATTAGAGATAAATCTTCTTTGTTCAACGAAAAAATATGGTCAAGGTTAGTAATTTTTTAGGGATATGTTTTTTTATTGTGGTTATTGTGCTCCCATCCTTTTGATTGTGGTTATTGGGTAATGCAATTTATTCTTATGTTTGCATATATACATTTGTGCATTCATTGAGCGGCCATGGTTTTTATTTTGACATGGTGGTCACATTCTTTCTAGTCTAATAGCAAATAGATTAATTGTATAAGAGGAGTTGCACTATGTGGCATTCAACTTTATACAGAAATAGGGAAATTGTTGTGTATCCTTAGGTTTTACCTATTATAATGATGCAAAACAACTAAAATGCAATGTAAAAACACAAAGAACACCTCAAAGATTAGCCTAAGTAATTGTTAACGTAAAGAGATAGGATGAAAAAATATTGCAAATGATTATACCTTCTCTTTGTAGATGAAATTCCTTGGTTGACACTTGATTTTGAGTACTTGTGTGCTCATTGCATGGATATTTATATGAAAAAATGCAAGATTAACTATATGATGGGATGCAAATGCAAATGGCTAAAATGGCTTGGCTAAGTAAGAGGAAATGCTAGTGAGTTGAGTGTTCAAAATGACATGTAGGTGCAAAATGACTAAGTGTTTGAAAATTCCTTAGGAGAGGGGTATATATAGAGGAATTTGAATTCTCTAGAGAATTCAATGGTTGAGATTTATCCAACAAGGCTAAGATGAAGGGCTATAGTGAGTTGAGGACTCACAGGACCTCACATCTTGATGTGTGGAATGTGAAGTGGCTTAGGATGCGATGATGTATAAATGAGATAGAAGGAAGGTACATGATGTGGAGGAAGGACAAGTACCTTGAAAGTACATTAGGAAATAAGAAGATTCCTTAGAAGAATAAATGTGAATTAAAAATTCACATGCTTGGGAGAATCTAGTGGATAAGAGAGGGTCTCCAAAAAGGTGGGAGTTGGTAACATGTGGATGAGGTAACAAGTCAAAATTTCTAGAGGTCTTGGAAGGATAAAATGTGAATTAAAAATTCACATAGGGAAGAGAGACCTATGATGAATAAATGTGAACTAAAAATTCACATGAGAAACGGGGTCAATGCTAAGAAAGGAAAATGGAAAGGTTGACTAAAAAGGGATGCTAAATGTGGCTAATGACTTTGATTAATGTTGTGCAAACACATAATTAGGATAATTAATGAGAGGTTAGAGGCGAGTGGAAAATGTTGGAGGATGTGACATTAATCCTTGATTAAGAGGATGCACATCCTAATCATGAATTAATTAAATTAATCCAGATTAGAAAGGGATTATGGAGGATGTGACAAGGAGAGGAGAAGAAAGAATTGAAATTGATTTTATTCAAAATGGTTCAATGACTAAATTAAATAAACTGATGTATTTATTTAATTTAGAGAGGAAAAACTATAAGGAAAATCATTTAATTATTAAATTAAATACTTTAGGGAATTTAGATAGAAAGTATCATATTAATTAGATAAATTAATATTGACAGAATCGATGAATAGAGAGGTGAATTTGATCATATGGGAGTGATCAAATTTAGATGTCTACAATTGTAACAAAAATTGTAGTCAAATATACATACATCATGTGTTTATGCATATATATATATATATACAAATGTATAAACATATATTAGTTGATAGGCTATTTTGTACTAAGGTTCTACTAGGATTTTTATTAGGTCAATCGAGAATTGGATTTGTTAGCACCTGGGGTGTCTCGGTCGGTGAGGAGATCACTGGGTTTTTTTGTGGCAATGTACACCATTGATGGTAATTACGTTTCACATTGTTGTTTTTTTTAGTTGAAAGAAAAAATATTTAACTGTAATTGTTCTTATGAAAATGGCTATAATGCCAAAGATGCATGAGGATAACTACAAAAAAAAAAAAGAGGATGGAAAGTGTTTGTATATGTATATGTATATGTATGTATATCTATGTGTAAGTGTATATATATACATATATATTTGTATATATATATACATATACATATACATATACGTATACATATACATATACATATACATATACGTATACATATATATATATATATATATATATACACATATACATATATATTTGTATATATACATATATATAGATATATAGACACGTATATTTACTCTGTGCATCCTTGGTGTTATACACATTTTGTATAGTTAGTTGCTTGGCATCTTTTTGATTGATCTAAGTTCAAATTCTTGCGGGATGGTTTAGATTTTGAATAGCAACGTAATTTATTTTTGTATTTGCATATATGCATTTGCACATTCATTGAGCTTATGTGCTTTTAATTTTAATATGGTGGCCACATTTGTAGTGCCCCTCCATTTCGGTTGTTCTTGACATCCAAGTGAGTTGTTTGATTGGTGGTCATGTCATTTTGGTTGTTGAGAATGTTATTGAGTAAGTACCCATTATTGTTTCATTGTTTACTATGTGATTGAATAATTTATACGACCTTGTTCAATTAATTAATTAAATGTGAAATCCTTATGAGGAAATTTAGATAAATTTAAAATTTAAAATAATAATAAAATATAAAGTTAGTAATAAATAATTAGATTTAAAATTGTTTAGATAAATTTTTTGTGTTAAATTATATTTTTTTAATATTCGACAATTTATCATTTTGGGAGGATAATTATTTAATTATGAAAATAAGGGGATTATTCATATGAATTTAGAAGATAAGTTTGAAACTTTTGTAAAACAAAACAAAAATAGAAAAAGATAAAAAGAAATCCATGCAAGGCTTCAAATGGAATTTTAATTGGAAACTTGTCAAAATTGGAGAAATAATTATTTTAATAAAAGTGAATTAAAATAAATAAGGAGATAAGCTTGGAAGTGTAATCAAGTTGTCATTTTTGGGAAACTTGTTTTATTGGGAGTCTTGAAAGAAAAAAAATAAATCTCTTTTTTGGATGGATGTATGGATTGTTTTAGAGGTGAGAGTTTTCCATTAATAAGGGAGGCTGCTTTTGGAAAATTAGGGGAGCCCCAATATCTGGTTTTATTCATGTCAATATAAGTTATTGAGGAATGCTACCATAAAAGAATAAAAAATGCACCATCTGAGATGAGTGGTGATTGGGATAGGCGAATACAGAATACGTAGTTGAGGGGGATAACCTCTTTCTTGCAATGCAAATTCTTGATGTGCAACTACATTTTCACAGAGATAAAATGCTAGAAAATCTATGGCGCGATTACTGGGATGCATCCTCTAGGAAAAGAAAGACCAACTGATACAACCAACCTAAAAAAATTTGCAATTGATCTTTCCTTATGGAATAGGGTATGTAGAAACTGAAACTTAATTCCTTCAAGTATTTTCTTTCCCTTCGTGGTTATTCTCCTCTTATGCTAGACCTATGTTATGCCAATGAGACTTGGGTATTTCTTAAGCATATTTCATAGGTGTAATCTATTGGCATTGATTATGTCTGATTGAATTTCTTTTCATAGGTTTCATAAGCTTGTCTTCCAAATTATTTTCATTAAGTATCACCAATAATCTCTATTAGCATATTGTCCATGTTTAAATAATAGAAATGGCTTGATTCTTGCTTCAACAAATACTAACTAGTCTCTCTAATGAATCTAAAATGTGGTAATTATGTCTATGTGTGAATTGTATTTCTTCTACACAGTGTGACTTGATTGCCTTGTCCATGTTTTGACTATAAGCTATATCTTTCAAATTTGATTGTGCATACTCCGCTTTTATGAAAGTTTGTGAAATTGTATCTCTTGAGGTATTCTGTCAAGCAGTTCATATACCCTGTTGATTGTCTCTGCATTCCTTTTGTCTCTTTCTTCATGCATGCCTAGGAGTTGCCTGCTTCCTATCCATATCTCACCCTTGGTGTTTGTTTCACCTTCTCATCTTTATCATTGATAGGCCTAAAATATGCTCATAATTTGATGTTATGATAAACTTTTAAATGACTTCATTTTTGCTATTTCATGGCTGTTTAAACTTTGTTGAAACCTTTTATGGGGATATCCTGTAGCAAGACACTTTTATATTCCTGCAGCCTATTGTGTTGACTTGATTGCATTTATTGCCCTGTTGACTCCCAAAATGGCTGGTATATCGTATACAGTTTTTGAATGGTGAAGTAGATTTGAAATGTGTGATTAATGAATAGATATGTGTATGTACCATATGCCTTTTCTTGCGCATCTGTTACCTTTTGTTTCGCAGGTTGTTGAAGAATGATCGAGTCAAGCAGCCGATCTCGGCCTTGCAGTAAAGCCCATTTCCTGCAGACTTTGAGGAAGCTCCACCAAAGACTCTTTGACCGAAACCGATTTGGAAAGATTTTTTAATGGAAAGTCAATCTGGAGAGAGTGGAGCGCTAGATTCTCTCTGAATCGGGTTGAACACATAAATTCATTTATGAAGTTTGTTCCTTGATTCAAGGATATACTTTACTTCCACGTCTTTCTTTGATGAAGTTAGTTAGTTAGTTGTTCTTCTAATTTAAAAATAAGATACTCCTCCTGCGCGAGGTGGTGATAGAAGAGAAATAGAATGAGTAATAGATGATTTTTTAGGTAAGATAGAAACAGAGTAGCAGAGATCATGTAAGAATCAGTATGATAATGAAAGACAGAATCTGTTTGACCAGAAGCAGAGTTTGTTGTTAGTTTTCACACCAACAAGACAATGTATTTCATTCGTTTTCATGAATAATGATCGATGAAGTTCTGAGTTTAGCATATGTGTAATGAGTAGATGCTTGCTAAAGGGGCCCACTTAGTAAGTATCTGTAGTTAATTAGTTAGATGTTCTTTTCTGCTGATATCCAGTTAGCTTTCATCTTTTGAAGTTTTTACGCAAACTCAGTCTTACACTGCTCCTGCAGCATAGAGAGTCCATCCCTGTGACTGTTCCTACAGCATAAGGCCAGTTCATGGTTTGTGTTTCAGTCGTAGCTATTATGGTCTCTGTTTTAATCAAATCATAGTTGAGTTAAAAAGTGCGCATTACCATTCATAAGCTTAGATAGAATTTCTTTCAGTGTATTTTTGCTAAGATTTGACCAAAACAAATTCCTAGTGCATATATTTTGCTGTGCCATTTAAAGTCTACATCCCCTGGTTTGACAAGTAAATGAACGTCCACAGAAAGATATTAGTCACCTGTCAGAATGTCCAATTCCCAGGAAAGTTTCACTATGATATTCATATCCTTTTGTGAGTGCGAGCCATTTTTGGTGCCGTTGCCAGGGATGGTGTCTAACTAGGAGTCTGACAAAGTCATTTTCAGCATTAGTTTAGTCTGTTAGTCAAAAATTTTCAAAATCTTTCAAGCCGTTATTCACCATATTGCATGCATAGAAGAAGGAGCGACGCACTGGGAAGGTTCCTCCCTGAAAATTTGTTTATTGAACTACCGTTTGACCCAGCTGATAATGAACCTGAAGAAAATCCATTTGCTCTGCTATTCTAGCACCCAGACATGGAAAATAATCCACCTAATAATCCACCTCCTGCATTTGAGTTTCCCATTGTTCCCCAACAAGATACTGATAATCTTAAAAACATCCCCTCTTCCTTGCTCCCAAAGGTTTATGGCCTGGTCACAGAAGATCCAGAAACCTTTCTGTTTGAATTTGATGTCCTCTGTCGCAGTTATGACTACAACACCGACGCTCATAAACTGAAGCTATTTCCTTCCACTTTGAAGGAGGGAGCTCTTAGATGGTTCATGAGTCTGGGAAGAGCCGTTGTAAATAGTTGGGCAGCCATGCAGACGAAATTCCTTAAAAAATATAAGGAATATTGTAAGAGTGCCAGCAAAGGTGATGGCATATTTCAAATTCAGCAGAAGGAGGATGAAAGTCTGGAAGATTATATTTCAAGATTTTTGTTTTCATTAAAAAGGAACTCAAACCATACTCTTAGGGGATACCGAAACTACTCTTTTCTAAGGGGGAATCGGTGATGCAATATTAGCCAGAGTGGACCTAATGGGAGGAGGTGATATAGCTCAACTGCCTTGGGATGATATACATAAGATATGCCTTAACTACTCTCGAGCAATAGTTAAGAAAGGTCGAGGTCATCATGCTTCAGTGGGGAAGTCTTCTTCTGGTGGAGTTTCCCGAATGGAGAGCACAAATCTGCTATCTGATTTCAAGCAGGACATCATTAATAATATGGCTACACAATTGGATACTATCACGAAGCTTAGAAAAAAACATCACGGTAGGGTAGCTTTTAGGCGGGATTACATCCCTCTTGTGGAGCAAGAAGTGTGATTCTGAGATGCAAGATGGTGGCTAATTTGGAAGTGATTTAACTACCCTCATACGATTTGAACTAATTGGAAGGTGATGATGACAGTGTTCTTTGTTGCCTGAAAGGGAGACCATGGGCTCAAAGGCAAGGTATGCCTCAAGACCCTTTAACTTTTGGTAATCCTTATTCTGGCTATAATAACCAATGGCAACAAGCATATGGACCACCACCACCATGGAATCCACCTCAACCAAGTTGGTCTAATTATCAAACCCCATAGTGGCAATCTCCACAAGGAGGTTGGCAGCAGCCACAAGGTCAATGGACCCCACCTTCAGGAAATTGGCAACAAAATCCTCAATGGAGAGGTCCTCAACAATGGAAAAACCAGTCTCCTAGCTTCTTGCAGCCTCCACAGCCACAACAACAGGCCCTTATGCCGCCTCCTGTAGCAACTACCACAAATCCTGGACCTCCAAAGCAAACGCCTATGCCTGCCCAACCGTTGCCTAATCCCAATAATAAGCAATAGCAACAGCCTCAACAGCCTGTGTATATTTATGAAGCCAACCAATATCAAGCTTATGCCTTAAATGTTAATGACATCCATCTGAGGTCTGGAACTACTTTACTTGCTCCCAAACCACCTCTGATTACAGAAATATCTTATTCACCCCTTGAAGAATCTAATGCACCTGATGTTTCCACTGAGCACATACCTATACCTGATACAGTTTCTATGGAACCTGTTCTGCAGAGACAAGATAAACCACCTTTTCCTCAGAGGTTACAAAGTACTAAATCTAAACTCATGGAAGAACCCACTTTTGATATTCTAGATCAGCTCAAAAATGTGCAAATTCAAATCCCTTTGTTTCAGGCTATTAAAGATGTTCCTATTTTTGGAAAAGCTATTAAAGAAGCCTGTTTGAAGAAGCTTGGACGAAAGAAAAAGGATCCCCAAATAATTCATGTCTTAAGGAAATTGGCTGATATAATGTTGGGAAATGTAGTCATTCCAAAGTATATTGACCCTGGAAGCCCTGTAGTACAGATACATATAAATGGCCAAGTTGTAAAAAATGTTTTGATTGATTTAGGAGCTGCCATTAATGTAATGACAAAGCATACTATGGACTCCTTGAATATTTCAAACATTAGGTCTACACCCACAGTTCTGCAGCTTGCAGACAGCTCCACAGTCAAACCTGATGGGATGATAGAAGATGTAATTGTCACTCTTGAATCTTGGGAGTATCTGCTGATTTTACAATATTATCAGTTAAGGAAACTTTAGGAGGGTATCCAGTTATCCTTGGTAGGCCATGGTTAGCAACTGCTGATGCTTTTATAGGATGTCGTTCTGGAGATATGACCATTTCTGATGGGCAGTCCACAAAGAAATTGGCTTTGTATCCGCCTGCTAAACCTTAACCAGATTTGTCCCAACCTGTTTGGCCAGATGTGGGAGAAGAAACTAAAGAAGCCAATTCTTTGGCTCAATTGATGATGCTTCAAAATGATCCATTCTCTCAACTTCAAAGTGAAGATGCTTTGCTTTTTCAAATTCTACAATTCAATCTTGATGCAGATAATTTATCTGATCCAAGTGACAGTCAGCATCAATGTTTCCTGCAGCAGCTAGATTCCGAGAGTTCATTGCCTAAACTTCCGACAATTTTTCATAACTTGCTTCCACAAGAGGTACAAACATTACCTGTTGATTCTATGAGTAATCTCATTAAGCAGATAGAATTGTCTCCAAATCATTGTTTGAATGTTAATAGCAAGTTGTCTCAGTCTCAAGAGGATGACTTATTAAAAATGCTACAAGAACAGCATAAAGCTTTTGCATGGGAATATGGGGACATGCAAGGAATAGATCCTCAAGTTTGTACTCATAGGATATATATCAAAGAAGATTGTTCACCAGTTAGACAACCTCAAAGAAGAGTTAACCCAGCACTTAGAGAAATAGTTAAAAGTGAGCTTCAAAAGTTGCTTGATCTTTGGTTTATTACCCAATTACGAGAAAGCCAATGGGTTTCTCCATTAGTCATTGTCCCCAGAGAGGAAAAATGGAAATTATGTGTAGATTCTGAGAGAGTTGAACAATGCCGCCTAAGAAAGATCATTTTCCATTACCTTTTGTAGACCAAGTACTAGATTCTCTGTCTGGTAAAAAATATTTTTTCTTCTTAGATGGTTATAGTGGGTATAATCAGATAAAAATTGCCCCTGAAGATCAAGACAAGACCACTTTTACCTGTCCATGGGGAACATTTGCTTATTCGGTCTTGCCTTTTGGCTTATGCAATGCACCAGCAACATTTCAGAGAGCAGTAATTAGTATATTTGCTGATATATCTCATGAATGTATGGAGATTTATATGGATAATTTCACTACATATGGAGTCACATTTGAAGAAGCACTGGTGAATTTAGAAAGAAGAGTATTAAAAGGTGTGAAACAAAATTTGTCTTCAAATAGTGAAAATTTGTTTAATGATGGAAGAAGGTATTGTTCCTAGGTCATCATGTTCAAAGAATGATTCGGGTTGACCTTGCTAAAATTGAAGTTATTCCGGAATTTACAAACTCCTGCAAAACAAAAAGATGTTAGAAGTTTTCTTGGTCATGCGGGGTATTATAGAAGGTTTATAAAAGACTTTAGTAAAATTGCTAGTCCACTTTATGCTTTGTTAACAAAGGATTCCCAATTTGAGTGGACCGAGGCCTATGAAAAATCCTTCCTGCAGCTAAAGGACTTGCTTACCAAAGCCCCTGTTCTTCAAGGTCCAAAATGGAACCTGCCTTTTCACATACATGCTGATGCGTCTAATTTTGGTATAGGAGCAGTTTTAAGTCAAAAAGAAAATTCAATTGAGCATGCTATCTACTTTGCTCAATACAAAACCTTCAAGGTCTGCAGAGCAACTATCTTTGATGCGAGAAAAGAAATTGCTTGTAGTATGTACTTTGAATAAATTTAGGCATTGCTATTCACCAAGTTATCAAATATTTGTCCACACCGACCATCGCGACAGTCAAATTTTGATGACAAACTGCCATTTCTGGTAGATTGTACGATGGCTCCTATTGTTGCAGAATTTGATATCCTGATCATTGACAAACTAGGAAGAGCTAATGTTGTAGCTGACTTTTTATCAAGACTTCAATCAGCTGCACCTGTTGAACATGAGGTCATTGATGATAGGTTCCCAGATGAACACTTGTTTTCCATTGCTACACATACACCATGGTATGCAGACATTGCCAATTATCTAGCAGCAAACAGAATACCAGCTCATTTTTCTCCAAAAGAAAAGAAATTGTTAATAGAGAAAAGTTTTAACTTTTCATGGATCGCAAATTGTCTGTTTTATACTGGACCTGATCAAGTAATACAAAGATGTGTAAGAGAAGATGAGACTTATGATATGTGCATACCTTACTGATATGATGAACCATGTGGAGAATTTTGCAACAAAGAATAGCAATGAAAGTCATACAATAGAATTATTATTCTTGGCCAACGTACGAGATCTTTGTGGCCTATACAAGGAAGTGTGACAGATGCCAGCATATGGGAAGACCAACTAAGTTAGATGAAATGCCACTATATCCGTAGGTCATAGTCACCCCTTTTGATAAATGGGGAATGGATTTTGTGGGACCAATTGATCCACCATCAAATGGTAAGTCATACATTCTAGTTTGCACGGACTATGTCACAAAATGGATCGAGGTAAAAGCTATGACTCATGCTCGAGATAACAAAGTTGCTAAATTTCTGTATGAACAAATTTTCACAAGATTCGGAGTTCCCAAAGAACTTGTAACTGATCAAGGAGCTCAGTTTATGTCAAATCTGATCCTGCGCATGAATGACTATAAGATCAAACGGAAGTCCAGTCCCTATCATCCTCAAGCCAATGGTCAAGCGGAGGTAACAAACAGAGAAATTGAAGCAATCCTCACAAAGACAGTGCAGATTCATAAGAAAGACTGGAGTAATAGACTTCCTGAAGTAGTTTGGGCTTACAGAACTACATGGAAAACAACAACTGGGTTTACACCTTTTGAGTTGCTCTATGGGAAAATAGCTATGTTACCCATTGAATTTGAACATAAAACTTTGAGGACAGCTCTTGAACTCAACATGGACTTATCCGAAGCACAGAAGGACCATCTCCTGCAGCTAAATGCTTTGGACAAAATGAGAAAAGCCGCCCTGCAGCATACATAAGTAATCCAACAGCAGAGAAAGAGATGGCATGATCAGCACATCAAAACCAAAAAAATTTCTGCTGGAGATTGGGCTTTGTTATATGATTCCAGGTACCAAAAAAACTAGGGTAAACTCACAACATGCTGGCTTGGCCCCTATGAGGTTGAAAATGTCTTTGACAACGGAGCTGTGCAGCTGGTCACAATTGATCCAGTCCGTTTCAAATTGCTCGTCAATGGCCACCGACTCCGACTGTACCATAAGCCAGTTTCCAAGGAAGACTTCATGAAGCAGTTCATTCAGGTTTCTCCCGCTACTCTTCCTGCAGCCGAAGGCTCTGGCCTTTCTCCTGCAGCGTTCCTCTAATTTTCAAAAAGCATGCCCATAATAAAGGTTTTCTTTTTAAGAAAACCCCTTTTCTCCATTTTCATTTATGGCCCCACTTCACTTCTTTATCTTCCATCCATCCATCCATCCATCCATTTCGGTGTTACATTTTCATGCGCCCGCGTCACCCATCCATGGTAACATCAACCTTAATTCAGATATCTTTCCAACTTGTCAATTCATGCAGTGCCGTCATCTTTCTTCACACGTACGTGCAATTACTAAAGGTACGCCATATCTTTTCATATCGCATATTTGATTTATTTCATTCTATTCAATTACTGCTATGCATGTACCAGTCATTATCACCCGAATCTCTACCTATTTTTTAGTACATGTGAGGACACATGTCATCTTTTAAGTAGGGGGCGGGGTAATTCATCGTTTGAAGCCTATCTTTTCACCGCTGCCATAACTGCAAAATAATCTTTCTTTAATATATTTCTGGTACTTTCCAAACGTGATTGCATGACCTTCTTTAATGCATCTTTTTCTTGCAAACTACGATTAAGACTACTTGTTTAAGAAAGTTCATTTTTGGAAAAAATGTGGCTGACGTGAGAGAAAAACTAGAAGGAAATAAAAAGAATTTGAATCTTAATGAAAATTGAGTTCATCTAGAAAAGCGTAATATGGGTGAGTCGGTTAATTACGACGAGCTTTGTAGCTCATGAATTATTCTTTACCAAAACCATGAGATGATCCAAGCATTTATCGGCTGTGGATGGTTAAATTATTTTAGGAGGTTTAAATACGTTTTGATGAGGCTGCGACAAATTTTGAGAACACTTTACGAAGGGAAGCCCACTTGGTATGGGGTCCTAACGTTTGTTTACCTTAGAAGGCGAAATTCTTTGAGGTAGCAAGACTCGACCATTGGAAAACTTTTCGCTTTAGATCTTTGCGTTGCAAGGGCTGAATTTTCGATGCCCGCTGATGGACCGCTGGACATCTCCAAGCAAGGATGCAAGCGAGTGTCACTACCTCTTCCATATTCAGAGTATGCCACTTATATAATGAGGTATTTAACCTGTGAAGGCCGTTTTTCTTATCTGCATTCGCATCATTTTAAATTATTAGGCCATATAAGGCATGGGTTGGCTGTGAATGTTCCAAATTTCTTGTTAAAATTTTTAGAGCAAAGTGCCCATGGAACTCAACAGGGGAAAGATAACTCTGTCACTCATCATGGCCTTATTAAATTGCTTATTGAGCACTCTTTGAGAGACGTTTCACCTCTCTCTTGGCAACAATTTGTTGCCCAAAAGAGTTTGCAACCTCCATGACCCCCTAGGGTAATTACCCCACGGCCTCAAAGAAAGAAGAAAGAAATTGCATCTACTAGTGGAACAGGGCAAGGGTCATCTACTCCTGTAGCACCTTCCCCTGCAACAGTTTCTCCTACAGCAACAGCTGTTGATATTACCAGCTCACCATCATCCTCTGGTAGGGCAGAGCCCCCTGAACAAACAAGAAAAAGAAAACCTACCGGAACACCTCCTGCAGCCACATCAATACCAAGAAGGGTTTCCACAAGGAAACAATTTAGGACCTCCCCTGTTTCACCGAAACCTGAGGTAATTGTAATTTCAGAAGGGTCTGTTGAATCTGAATTTAATGTTTCTCGAATGAATCTGAGAATGCTGCTTAGAGTTCGGTCGTTCCTGAAGAGGAACAAGTAGAGACAAAAGAAGCAGGGCATAATGGGCACGAGTTGCCAAGTCTTGATGATCTGGTTAATGCTGCTATGCAATTCTCGGAGGAAGCACATACTTCTTCACCACAGCAACAAGAAGAATTTATCCTGCAGCAAGAACAAGAACAGGCTGAACAAATAAATGTGCCTAATGAAGTTGTATTTCATCCTGCAATGTGTAAAGCCATTGTTGTGTATAGGAGGACCTTTTTAATTGAATTTCTGGAATTTGTTAAAAATAATTGGGAAACAGTTACACTGCAAACTGTGACTTTTTGACACATTGCCCAGACTGATATGCAACAAAGTCTGTGGCAAATAGAAAAGAAGAAATTGAAAAAGAAAATTGAAAATCAGAAACAGGAAATTGCTGAATTGAAAGCAAAAATGGATGAAATGCTAAAGGTAACTGGTCAAATTATGGAATGCAGACCGCCACCCAGAGTTTATGCTCTGTGCCTCAAAGAATAGTTTTTATGGTTTTAATTGATGAGAATTTCTAGAAACCAAGACCCCATAATTCATTCTGCCAAAGAGTTTTATGAAGCATATCAAGCAGCCCCTAACTGGTTAAGGAATTCTCTGTGTGAATTCTATTTGCATGGATTTTTAATACCACTTGAAACAGAATGGAATCCTCTTCCATACATTGGTGATATTCATTTGAGAGCATTCATGTCGTGGGCAGCAAATGAGGTGAATTATGGCAGACAGTGGGAAACGTATGAGGAAATTGAGAAAACAGAGCCTGTCCCATTACGCTCTCAAAGTTCAAACCCACATGCAATGCTGAAAGATTGGTTTGCATTGACATATGGTATTAATAATGTTTCAGCCAGAGCAAAAATATTTGACATCAGAAAGCAAGTATATGATGAATTCCAGGCACATCAATATTCATTTTGGAGATTAGCATATACCAGAACTGAGAAAAGATGGGAAAAGTTGACTGTTGGGTTAAGAAAGTCAGAACCACATGGTCCCTTAAACTTTACAGCTGCACTCAAATGAACCAGCAGATATATTCAATTGGGACTTCAAACAAGATTTGAATTGTGGCTGCCACTAACATTCAGACCCCCTGTGCTAATGTGGCCCCTGTATCCTCATCAGGCTACAAATCTTAACAGTGAATTAGAAGACCGCAGATATGAAAGGTGCCGGATTTCAGAGGATTCTATTACAGGTTTGGACATCCATTCCAGAGTCATGCAGCCACTACTGAATTCAGAGAAACCACCAGGAAAGTTAATGCTGGAGGACTAGCATTGGGCTAAGTAGGGGGCAGTGATGAGCCTAAAATATGCTCATAATTTGATGTTATGATAAACTTTTAAATGACTTCATTTTTGCTATTTCATGGCTGTTTAAACTTTGTTGAAACCTTTTATGGGGATATCCTGTAGCAAGACACTTTTATATTCCTACAGCCTATTGTGTTGACTTGATTGCATTTATTCCCTGTTGACTCCCGAAAATGGCTGGTATATCGTATACAATTTTTGAATGGTGAAGTAGATTTGAAATGTGTGATTAATGAATAGATATCGTGTATGTACCATATGCCTTTTCTTGCGCATCTGTTACCTTTTGTTTCACAGGTTGTTGAAGAATGATCGAGTCAAGCGCAGCCGATCTCGGCCTTGTAGTAAAGCCCATTTCCTGCACGACTTTGAGGAAGCTCCGCCAAAGACTCTTTGACCGAAACCGATTTGGAAAGATTTTTAATGGAAAGTCAATCTGGAGAGAGTGGAGCGCTAGATTCTCTCTGAATCGGGTTGAACACATAAATTCATTTATGAAGTTTGTTCCTTGATTCAGGGATATACTTTACTTCCACATCTTTCTTTGATGAAGTTAGTTAGTTAGTTGTTCTTTTAATTTAAAAATAAGATACTCCTCCTGTGCGAGGTAGTGGTAGAAGATGAATAGAATGAGTAATAGATGATTTTTTAGGTAAGATAGAAACAGAGTAGCAGAGATCATGTAAGAATCAGTATGATAATGAAAGACAAAATCTGTTTGACCAGAAGCGGAGTTTGTTGTTAGTTTTCACACCAACAAGACAATGTATTTCATTCTGTCTTCATGAATAAAGATCGATGAAGTTCTGAGTTCAGCATCTGTGTAATCAGTAGATGCTTGCTAAGGGGACCCACTTAGTAAGTATATGTAGTTAATTAGTTAGATGTTTTACGCTAATATCCGATTAGCTTTCATCTTTGAAGTTTTTAAACAACTTCGATCTTACAGCGCTCCTGCAGCATAGAGAGTCCATCCTGATTTACTGCAGCAGGCCATTCATGGTTTATTCCGGTCAGTCGGCTATTCGGTTCGTTTAATCAAGCATAGTTGAGTTAAAGAATTCTGCATTACCGTGCGTAGCTTAGATAGAATTTCTTCCAAAGTATGTATTTTTGCTAAGATTTGACCAAAACAAATTCCTAGTGCATATATTTTGCTGCGCCATTTAAAGTCTACGTCCCCTGGTTTGACAAGTAAATGAACATCCACAAAAGATATTAGTCACCTGTCGAATGTCTAATTCCTGGAAAGTTTCACTGATATTCATATCCTTTTGTGAGTGCGAGCCAATCATCGGTGTCAAATGAATATGTAACATTAATGTTTTCTCTGGAGCTAACCTCAATTGTATTTTCTAGCTCTGTAGGTTGATATAATATCTGATAAGTTTCATGCAATTTAAGCATTGAATTGGTGTTGCTTCATGATTTTCCTCACACCTGCCAATCACATCTTATTTGAAAGTTTCTAAATTCTACCCATGATATACCATTTGTGTGTATCCTACAGTCATAACATTCTTCTCTAGCATCTTGACAAATACTTCACTATCTAGAATAAGTTTTAATGTTTAAATAATCTCCTTGATTTTGTTAACAATCTACCACAACTGCAACACTTAAAAATAAAACATTGTCACAGTATTTAAATAACCTCCTTGAATTCATTGGTGGTTTGCTATAGTGATAGGTTAGGGTTGGATGAGACACTCACTACCCCATGCTCTGAGTCCTTGCTCCTAAGAACTCCTAGGTGTCTCTTCCACCTTGTCCTAGTTGTCCTACCTCTAGTTTAGGTGCCACTGCTCCTATTGACCAACCCCACTATCAACATGCTTTCCTTCTACTAGGTCAACCTTGGTGCCTTGCCGCTATCTCACCATTGACCCTTATTCTTCCCTAAAGGAAAAATCCTCTCAACCTTCAATTTGATTCTTCCAGGGGTGTGGAGATGTTGTAATAGCTTCAATATGATCAATCTAGGGTCCTTGTTCCATCACCAAACTCCAACTAACCATCGCTTTCACAAAATCCCTTCGTAGGGTTTGAAAAGGCTACAACCCTAGAGCCCCAATTAGGCCTCTTAATAGAGATAAAATGCAATTTTCTTCTAATCCCAACAAAATACCTAGGTTCTTTGTTTAGGGTTTGTGTTTCTCATGCCTACACCTTAAAGATTTTTAGGGTTTTAAACCTGCACAACCCATACACTGTCCACACACAAAATTGACCCAAAAGCTAGGGTTTGTAAGCTTTTCCAGGCTGATTTCAAACTGTCAAAAAGTTCTCCCTCCAAAAAACTTGATAGAACCTCCTCCTGACTACCAAGCATTTCCAAGACCCTCAACAAAATTTACCAAAAATAATTCTCGAAAATCTTGATGCCCTTGCAGAAATGAGTCTTTTTCTCACTATCTTTAGCCAGACCCTACCTGGCTCACCTAGGGCATGACTTTCTAGCATCTCCTAAACTCCCACAAGCCCTACAAGCTATCATATTTACACTAAGGGAGCCTAGACACTATTCCCAAAAGGCCTACAATTTGTACAATGGGGAAGTGCTCTAAGACTTCATTCTCTCAAAAGATAGGTTGGTACCCAATCTGCTCCATAGAGTCTTCCAAAAGTGACTCATGAACTTCACATCTCTTTCAAAACAATGCTTAGAGGCAAGCCATGGATCCTTACAACCTCCTTGAAGAAAAGGTGAGCTATGTAGCTAGCATCATGAGTAGTTTTGCAGGGAATAAAATGACTCATCTTGCTAAATCTGTCTACTACAACATAAACACTATCAAAACCAGTCTTGGTATTAGGAAGGCCTACCACAAAATCCATGCTCACACACTCCCATGGTCTATTAGGAATGGGTAGGGGTTGATATAAACCAGCATTTCTAGCTCCTCCCTTAGCTTTCATACACACAACACATTGTTCCACATACCTTCTAACATCTCTTGCCAACTTAGGCCAATAATAGAATCTTTGTACTAGCTCTAAGGTCTTATTGATGCCAAAATGCCCACTAAGACTGCCATTATTCTTTTCCTGAATCAAATTTTCCCTCATTGACCCTCATGGAACACATAACTGATTTCCCTTAAACAACAACCCACTTTGCAAAGTATACTCTGAGTATTGACTATGGAAATGGTTCTCAAAGTTAGAACATACATTATAGGCCTCTGAAAAGTCTTCATCTTCCCCATATAGATCCTTGAAACTCTCTATGCCAATGATCTTGAGCTGTATCTCTTGCACTGTCAACAACCTTCTGCTTAATGCATTTGCCACCTTGTTCATTTGTCCTTTCTTGTGCTTGATGGTAAAGGTAAAAGCTTGGATGTATTCCATCCATTTCAGATGCCTATTACTTAACTTCTCTTGAGTGTTGATAAAGCTAAGTGCCTGATTGTCAGTAAAAACCACAAACTCCTTGGGTAGAAGGTAATGCCTCCATTTCCTAAGTGACTGAACCAAAGCATAAAGTTCCAGGTCATAGGTTGAATATTTCTTCTTAGCTTCATTGAGCTTCTCACTAAAGAAGGCTATAGGCCTTGCCCTCTTGACTTAGCACCCCTCCTACTGCCACTCCACTTGCATCACATTCAACAGTGAACAACTTATCAAAGCTAGGTAATAAGAGAATTGGTTGAGTTGCCACTTCTTGTTTCAGTTTTTCAAACCCTTTCTCAGCCTCTTGAGTCCACACAAACTTAGTTTTTATACCACCCTTGATTGTATCTAGGACTGGTGCACATATACCACTAAAGTTCCTTATGAATTTTCTATAAAATTGGGCCAATCCATGAAAACTCCTTACCTCTGTTACTGTGGTTGGTGTAGGCCAGTTTAGGATGGCTTCCACCTTGCTTGGATCCATCTTTAATGAGCCTTTGGATACTACAAAACCCAAGTAGACAAGCTCTTGCTTGAAGAACTCACATTTCTCAAGATTGATTGCCAACTTCTCCTCTTGCAACCTTTTAAGAACCATCTCCACATGCTTCAAGTGTTCTTCTGCTGTCTTGCTAAAAATGAGTATATCATCAAGATACACTACCACAAATATCCTTGTGAAATCCTTAAGTACTTCATTCATGAGTCTCATGAATGTGCTAGGGGCATTTGAGAGGCCAAATGGCATCACTTTCCACTCATATAACCCATCATTTGTCTTAAAAGTTGTCTTCCACTCATCACAATCCTTGATTCTGATCTGATGGTAGCCACTCTTGAGATCCAACTTAGTGAAATACTGTGCTCCTCCAAGGCAATCCATTAAGTCTTCAATTCTAGGAATTGGGAACCTATACCTAATTGTGATTCTATTTATTGCTCTAGAATCAGTACAAAGTCTCCACTTACCTCCCTTCTTAGTTGCCAAAACCACTGGCACTGCACATGGGATGATGCTCTTTTGAATCACTCCTTGATCCAACAATTCTTGTACTTGCCTAGCTACCTCTAGGTTACTCTGGTGTAAGTTTGTATGCTGATTTGTTAGGAAATGACACTCAGGTATGAAGTCAATTTGATGACTTATGGCTCTCTTTGGTGGTAAGTTGTAGGTGTACCATCACTAACTATGCTCTTGTACTTATCAAGTAACTTTTGGACTGCTTCTGGTAAGACTATCTTTTCAACTTTTTCTTCTTCTTTAGGTTGCAACACAACCACATATCCTTCATTCCCTTGGTGTAGGTTCTTAAGTAACTCCTTTCCACTGCTCAACTTGATATTAGGTGTCTTTGACTATCCTTCCTCTTCTTCTGTCAGTGACTGCAGCTTGAAGGTTCTTCCATCCTTTTTGAATGAAATAGTATTCTCTTTCCCATAATAAATAGCACTTTTGTCATATTGTCATGGTCTGCCTAGTAGTAGATGGCATGCCTCCATGGGTAATACATCACAAAGTAACTTGTCCTTGTATCCTCCAATAGAAAATTCAACCGTTACTTACTCATTAACTAAAACACTCTGCCCTTTGTTCAGCCATGTGACCTTGTAGGGGTTATTGTGGGGTACCTTCTCCAATTTCATTTTTGTTACTACCTCCTTTGAGATTATATTTTCTATTGAACCTGAATCTACTATGACCTTGCACACTTTTCCAAGTATCTTGCACCTTACTCTAAATAGAGCTCTTCTATGTTTTGGTTCCTCTTTAACCAGTTGTCTGATCAAAACCCTGTTGAACATCAAATTCTCTCCTACCTCAGATTCAATATGATTGACCTTAGATGCCTTAAGACTCATAATTTCCTCTTGTGCATAGGCCACTCTCTTTTCATTGCTAGATGAGGATGCTTTCTCTGAGCACCTATAAGTTGGATGACCCATTTGACTGCAATGATAACACTTCATGTTTGCAAAATAGGAACTGCTCCTGCCTTCTCCTCTTCCTCTGTTTGAACCTCCTTGAGGTCCCATTCCTCTGTTAAATCCACCTCTAGAAGGTGTTTCTCCTCCATGCTCAGTGAGTTTAGCTTCTCCATGATTTCTTTGGTCATTGCCTCTACCTTGGTAGCCACCACACTATCCTCTTTGATCTCTTTGATCTCTGCCTTTGCCTCTGTCCTTAGAAGCCTCATCTTGCTTCCTCTTGCTCCTTTCCTCAATCTTAATAGCCAACTGATAACATTGGTGTATTGTCTTGGGACTTAGTAGAGCCATCTCCTCTTGAATGTTCCATTTCAAGCCATTAAGGTACCTAGCCACCTTGAGACTCTCATCCTCTGTCACATTAGATCTCATGCAAAGTTTTTGAAACTCCTCAGTGTAAGTGTTTACATCTTGGTCTTCCTGCCTTAGACTTCGCCTCTTCTTGTGCAATTGAATCTCATAGTCATCTGGCATGTAGGCTTCCTTCACCTTAGAAACGATTCCTTTCCAAGCTGATATTGGATGTTTTCCTTCTTTTTCCCTTTCTATCTGAATGAACTTCCACCATGTCAAGGCTGATCCCCTCAATCTTGACTTAGAAACCTTCACCTTCTATGCTTCAGTGACTCCATCACACTCAAAATTATTTTTCATGCCTTCTATCCAATCCATGACTAGATCAGCTTCCATCTTTCCACTAAAAAGTGGTATGCCTTCAAGTGCTTTCCCACCCACTCAAAGCTTTCAATGCCTTCAAGAAAGGCTCCTCCTTCAAAACAGGGTCAGGTTCAGGGGTCTTATCTTCCTCTACAACCTCTTCCTCTTTTGGTATCCTTCCCTCAAACTGTGCACTCCTCATTGCTTCCTCAAGTTGGGCTATCCTTTCCCTTAATAGCCTATTGTCTTCTTCTTGTCCTTCTACCATCTTAGCCAGTTCTGCATTGGTTACCATCGTGGAAGAATCACTAGACTCAACCTCTGACATATAATATGCTTCCCAAAATCTTTAACTTGCTCTGATACCAATCTGATAGGTTAGGGTTGGATGAGGCACTCACTGCCCCATGCTCTGAGTCCTTGCTCCTAAGAACTCCTAGGTGTCTCTTCCACCTTGTCCTAGTGGTCCTTCCTCTAGTTTAGGTGCCACTACTCCTATTTACCAACCCCACTATCAACATTCTTTCCTTCTACAAAGCCAACCTTGGTGCCTTGCCGCTATCTCGCCATTGACCCTTATTCTTCCCTAAAGGCCAAATCCTCTCAACCTCCAATTTGATTCTTATAGGGGTGTGAAGATGTTGTAATAGGTTCAATATGATCAATCTAGGGTCCTTGTTCCATCACCAAACTCCAACTAACCATCGCTTTCACAAAATCCCTTCCTAGGGTTTGAAAAGGCTACAAGCCTAGAGCCCCAATTAGGCCTCTTAACAGAGATAAAATGCAATTTTCTCCTAAACCCACCAAAATACCTAGGTTCTTTGTTTATGGTTTTTGTTTCTCATGCCTACACCTTAAAAAATTTTAGGGTTTTAAACTTGCACAGCCCATACACTGTCCACACACAAAATTGACCCAAAAGCTAGGGTTTGTAAGCTTTTCCAAGCTGATTTCAAACTGTCAAAAGGTTCTCCTTCCAAATGACTTGATAGAACCTCCTCCTAACTACCAAGCATTTCCAAGACCCTCAAAAAAATTCACCAAAAATAATTTCTCCAAAATCTTGATGCCCCTGTAAGAAATGATTCTTTTTCTCGTTGTCTTCCCTAGGTGGACCCTACCTGGCTCGCCTAGGGCATGACTTTGCTAGCATCTCCTGAACTCCCACAATCCCTACAAGCTATCATATTTACACTAAGGGAGCCTAGACACTATTCCCAAAATTTTGTACAATTTGTATGGTGGGGAAGTGCTCTAGGACTCCATTCTCTCAAGACTGCCTGATTTAGGCCAAAAAAAAAAAGAAAACAAACTATTTACAAATAAAAGATGAAAACAATCTACAAAGACAAATGGATGGCACACCAAGATTTTACAATACTAACACTACATTCTACAAACAAATTAATAGTAGGATTACTTCATTAAAGCACAATTTGAATGCAAAACTCAGAAAACTATCTCTCAGAATGTTGTTTCCTTCAACTTCTCAAAATTTCACTCCAACAATAATGCCTCTAACCCCATTTCATGGTCGATCCATGTCTTAAATAGGCCCCCAAAACAATTAAGTTCTTCTAGTCAAACCCATAGATGACCTAATGATGCAAATTATAAAACCCATTGTGTTTTCTAACCTTTGACAAGGTTGGCAACCTAGACAAGTTAGAGCTTCAAAACCCATCCATGCTTTCCACCTCCCAATCCATTGATCATAAGAGATCAAGTTTTATTCCTTCTATACCAAATGCTAACAAAATGGTCAAATAACCTAAAAACAACACAACCAAAATAAAACTTCATCCAAAACTTCTAGGAAACCTAGTATTTTCCCAGGTGCTCCTACACCATATAGATTTGTCACACTTGAACATGGTAGGGTGTATAGATTTAAATAACCTCCCTGAATCTTTGGAAACCTGACATAGTTGAAGTACCTGAGCGTAAAATAAAATTTTAAAGTTTTAAATAATTCTATCGCCCCTATAAGCAACTTCGAGATAAGTCTAGTTCAGTGCATTAAATATATACTCTATTAGCCTTGCTTGGTAGCTACTTAAACACATTTAATACAAATTTATTCATGGTGAACTGGATGGCAGTGTGTCAAACCTTAGTTATGGGCATCTTTACTCTCTGCTTTCCATATGTTAATAGTAGATGTAACTATAGGTTACGCTCTCTGCTACTTCAAGGAGACAAATAGTTGGAGAGAAGATTCGATCGTTATCCTAGTACTTTAAATTTCATTGGCCTTATCTGTTCAAATTTTTTAGATAAAAGAGTTTGGCGAGCCATGTTGAGTGAACACTAGATTGGGAGAATTAAACTTAAGTATAAATTCCAATTTGTATATTTAATATACTGTGTATTTGGAGGTCGGTGTTGGTTGCATTTTACGCACTTGTTAGCTTTAGGAATTCGTCCATTCTCTTTAGTCAATCCTATAATAATAACTGAAGCAATCCTTTGATCGATGAGTCAAGAGTTTCACGTGTCTGCTTAAATATTTTTTATTGAAGAATTTGTAGTTTGCATGGCCTTTGGTTTATATGGCTATTAATAAATTTGATCATTGTTGGTGTCACCATGAATGATATCTTATATTGCTGGTAATATGCTATATAAAATAAATAAATAGATATACTCCTTTGTTGTGAAAAGTCATGTCTTCTTTAATGATTTGGAAATAAGTCACATTCTTTTGATTCCTTTTATGTTGGAATTTTAAAATAAAGAAAAGTTTAAAAATAAAGAAAAGTGAATTAGTTAATAACATTTCACCCTTAAAGATAAACTTTTTCAAACTGGGATAAGTGATAAGGTTAGTTTCATTTAAATATATATAATTATTTATAATTCTATTGAAAGATGGTTTTATATATAATATTTATAATTTAAATAAGTAAGAAATGAAATAAATAATAGTTAATTACAAATAAATTGATATATGTGTATTTATATATATAAATAGGTTTATGGCGAATTACATGAATGTATTGTAGTTAATCAGTAAGAGATTTCTATCTTCTTTTTATTTTATTTATTTATTTGTGTAAATAAAGAAATAATCCATTGTGGAAAGATTAATACAATTATAGTGAATTGAATAGAGGTTAGTATGTATATTGATGTATATTACCTTGAAGTTGTTGATTTATTGAAAACATGAAATGATTATCCTGTTAGCCTATTTTAAAGTCTTATGTTCCATTGTTGGTTTAGTTGTTTTTTTTTCGAGGTGCTTTTATTCATCATGTTTGTGTTGAGTTAAAGGATGATTTTCATGGTTCCTTATTATTTTGTTTCCCGTTTGAGTCATTTTGGTTGAGGAGATTTTCAAATGTTAAGTTTTCATATTAAAACTATATTGCTTCTTTACTCTCATTTGTAGAGAGTCGATCTTTTTGGACTTTTAGAGGCATTGAGAAGAGTTGTGTTGTGATATTTTCATTGATTGGAACTTGGCCAAATTTTTTATAGTAAATGTGATTTTGAGTTCAAGCTTGGGTTGTACCATTTTTATGGGTGATGTTTCATATGATTTTGGCGAGATGGTTTTTCCTCGCAAATGTTCCATATGTGGTTCAATGTTCTTGTTGGTACAACCCCTTGGTATTGGATTTTATGTTTTGGGTTTCTAGGAAGAGTGGCTCTACATGGGTGCCAGCACACAAGGCTATCAGGATAACCCACATTAGAGTTAGAGTAATAAGTGATAACCTAATTAATTAATTAAGGGGTGGGTAGTAAAAAAATAATAGGATAATTATGGATGCCTCTTCCACCTGTTAGGGCTTTCATAGACTAAAGGTGGGCTGAGAAGGCCATTGTTGGCAAGATCATTGCCTCATCTTAATGAGAGGTTAACGGTTCTGCATGAGTCACCCTATGGAGTGGCACCTTGAGATAGGCAGTCGAGATAACCATAGATGGAGGCTACACCTTGTGATAGGTTTCTTGGTTAATCCATGTAAGGCCATGTGATGACACTCTCGTCTAGCATTCCCTTTGAGTTGTTTTATTGAAATCCTCTAGAAGTGGTCAATTGATATTATGTCTTGAAATTTATTGAAGATATGATTAGTGACTTATTGTTGTAATATTTGGAAAGTGATTTATTGTTATGTTTTGAAAATGATTTATTGTTTCTATGTTTCTAAAAGTGGTTGCTTATTGTTATAGCGATTTATTGATGTTAAGATATTTGATTTATTGTTACTATGTTTTTGAAAGTGGTTTATCACTGTTATGAAGTGATTTATTGTCGTCATGTTTGGATGTCATGTTTTTGGTCATGGTTTATTGATGTTGTGACTATCCTTGGGTTTCATGTTACTCTTGTATGATGTTGAGTCTTGTGGTTCCATGTTTGGATGTTCTTGGTTGAGGTCTCTTTCTTGTTAGCTCCTTAGCATGGGGGGTGGGTCTTTGGACCTACATGGTTGGGTGGAACGTGCTAAGCACCCCATTAGGTCCCTAGTAGAGGATTGAGTGGTGTGGATTGGCATCATTTGTGGTGACTCCGGAGTTGTATCCGTCTTGGAGCCAGTTGTGATACTTTATATTTGTCTCTTTAGTTGTAACATGTTATCTTATTGTATGGTTTTAATTCATGTTGGGAAATGCTTTTGTATCATTGTACCTCTTGAACATTGTAATGTGATGTAATGTATTATTTTATCTTGATAAACCTTGTGCGACTTTTGATCCATGGCAGTTGTTATTCGATATGTTGTATCTATGGAAATATGTTCCTTGAGTTTATATGATGGTAGAGAGTTTATCATTATGGGTTTTGAGATAATCATGTAGTTTATGTATCTAAGAATTTGGATGGTTTCTTATTAATGATTTGACATGTATGTGTTACATTTGTAAATATTTACTTCATTATGGATTATATCTTTGGATTTTATTCGTTATCGTCATTGTATGGATTTAAGTATCGTAATGATTCCTCGTGTACCCCAAAGGATGTAAGTGTTAGAGAATTTTGTTTAATTAAGTTTATGACTTATGACTCAATGTGCATCTCATGTATGTTTAGATTTACTTTTAAAAAAATTTGTGTGGTAATTATTGTTTAGTTGTCCTTTGGGGTTTGTAGGACGGGGCATTACAACATTCTTTTGAGTCTGCTAATAAATAGAGTAATTGTATAAGAGGAGCTACATTATATAGCATTCAATATTATAGAGAAATAGGGAAATTGTAACATAAATATTAGTAAAACATACATACAATTTTTTATGCATACATAAATATATAGATGTATAAGGCTGTTTCAAAAATGCAACTTAATCAAAGTATACTTTCCCGCTCTGCAACATTCAATATTGCATTATGAACAATGTAATTTATCCTTGTATTTTCATATATACATATGCATGTTTATTGAGCTTCCATGCTTTAAATTTTAGTATGGTGGCCACGTTCTTTTAAGTTTGCTAACAAATAGAGTAATTGTATAAGAGGAGCTACATTATCTGTCATTCAGTATTATATAGAAATAGGGAAATTGTAACAGAACTGATAGTAAAATATACATACATGTTTTATGCATATATACATATATATACAAATGTATAAACATATATATATGTACATAAATATATATGTATAGATGTATATATATAGATATATATGTACATCTAGTACATATATATGTATAGATGTACATATATATATATATATGTATAGATGTATATATAGATGTATAGGATGCATATATACATATGTATATAGATGTATATATATATGTATAGATGTATATATATATATATATGTACATATATATATGTATAGATGTATATATATATATACATGTACATATATATATGTATAGATGTATATAAATATATATATGTACACATGTATATATATGTATATATATAAGGAAGAAAGAATACATACATATATATATAACACCACAATAGTTGTTTTGAAAATGCAAATTAATCAAAGTATACTTTTCGACCCTGCAACATTCAATATTGCATTTGCTTGGTCTGTTCCCCATCATACAACAATGCCAAAATGAGTTAACCCTCACACAAGCAAACACTTACCATTCACCTCCCTAGCACATATTACACAAAAAAATATGAGCTACATTGTGTGGGATTAAATATTATAGAGAAACTAAGAAATTGTAAAACAATTATTCCACGACAAATCCTTTTGATGGCGCATTTGATGAAAATCCTGTTGGAAACTTCAAACAAATAACAAGCCCTCTACATATGTATCAATACATATACAATTACTCCTATCTTAATCTATAGTTGGGCAATAAAATTACCAACCCTATCCATATTTTTTAACGAAAGAACCTAGATTTTACTGTAATTGCTCCTATGGTGACAAAAATAATGCCAAAGATGCATAGATATAACTACAAACAATAGAGCACGAATGAAAAAAATTACAACAACATACCTTAACCCTCGTGTGGGTAAACACATGCCATCCAGTATATTTATACATCTAAATATATGTATAGATGTATATATATAGATGTGTGTGTGTGTGTGTGTGTGTTTGTGTGTGTGTGTGTGTGTGTAGACTTAATTGAAAATTTGAGCTGTATTACCTGGTAGTAAATATTATAGAGAAAAGGATGAATTGTAAAAGAGCTATTAGATAGAAAATCCTTTTCATGGTTGGGTTGATGAAATCCCCATTGGAAAATTCAAACAAATAGCCTCTACAAAATGGTATGAAACCAACACTATAATGGTTGTTTCAAGAATGCAACTTAATTATAGTATAATTTTTTCCACTATGACATTTTCGTATGCTTCTTGAGTGTCTCCCTAAGAATTCTTTTGCAATTTCCTTGTTTTTCTTTAATATTGACTATGTATGAATATATACATGTGTGTGTGTGTGTGTGTGTGTGGGTGTATACACATGTGTGCATATATATATATATATATATATATATATATATATATATATATATATATATATATATATATATATATATATATATATATATATATATATATATATATATATATATATATATATATATGTGTGTGTGTGTGTGTGTGCGGGTGTATACACATGTGTGCATATATGTATATATATATATATATATGTATGTATGTTTAACTAATAGTTCTTTCACAATTTCCCTCTTTGTCCATTGTACTGAGTGGTGGATAATGTAGGATCTCTGTCATATGTCTTACATGCCCTTTCACTCTCCAAATATTTTTATGAATGTTTAAACGTTTAATAGGGTTGATATTTGGAGGGTAGTTGCAGATGAAATCTAAGGGAATATTTAGAATGAGAGGGTGAGGTTGGCCGCAACATTTTCTCATCCTATTACTTGAAAAAACACCTAGGGATCCCAAAAAATTGGCAATCAGTCATTATCACAACTAAGCCGAATATGATTAACGCCCTGGAAAAGAAGCAAAACAATATATTTGAGAAATTATATTGGGCACATACGAAAGAGAAAGAGAAATTTTAAGAACAAACAAGAAATGACACAACCCACCTTAAATCTTGGACATTCCTACAGGCGTAGTCTTCAAATATAGATGTGCATCTAGGTCTAGTGCATGTAAAACTAAGATATAGGTTACATTATTTTGTGTCTGAAATTTTGAATAGATTATTATTATTTAATAAATTAATTATTAAAAATTCAAATATTTAATATTTTAGTTCTCTTTTTTTTAGTGGAAAAATATTTTCATTCTCCCCAAATGGATAACTCCATGCAAGTGAAGACATTGTTGTTACACTAGGTTCTTCATTTACACTAGCCTCCCTAAAAGAAATGTGACCAATAGCAAACGTAAAAATAGATATTCATATGTATATACTAGGACCACTGTGGCTCGTTCCACAATACAAGAGAAATAGAAAAATAGAGAAATTGTATAAGAGTTATTGCACAAAAAATTCAATTAGCGGTTGGGCTGGCCAAACAAAAAAAAAATTGCAAGAAACTTGCCACTAGTAAATCAAACATATAAAAGAGATATTGCAAAGAATAACACCTAATAGCCACAAAACTAATTTTATCTCCAATTTGTTTATCCTTTCTTACTAATCCTCTCTATATATATGGTCATTGGGTTTTTTGTGGTGACATGGAGCTTGGTAATTGTGTGGGTTGTTAGTGGTGGAGAATGGTGTCCTGAATACATGGAGAGTGAATGTCAAGTGTTTGTTGGCATGAGGGCCAATTCATCCTATCATTGCATAATGGAAATAGATGAAGTAAATGGAATATTGAATGCTGACATGTGGGAAAGTATATATATACTAATTTTATCTCCAATATGTTTATCCTTTCATACTAAGCCTTTGCATATATATGGCCACCAAGTTTTTTCGGAGGTGATGTTGACCTTGGTAATTACATGGGTTGGTGGTGGTGGAGAATGGTGTCCTAGATATGGGGAGGGTGAATGGTAAGTGTTTGTTGGAACAAGCACTAATGCATCATGTCATTTCTCAATGGCGGCAGATGAAGTAAATAAAATATTGAATGCTTATGTATGGGAAAGTATATATATATATGTATATATGTATGTATGTATGTATGTATGTATGTATATCTATATATATGTATGTGTATATATGTATATGTATATATATGTTTCTATAGATACATATATTTAACAATAGCCTACTATCAAACCAACACCACAATGGCTCTTTTGACAATACAACTTCATCAAAGCATACTTTCCCACACACCAACATTCAATATTACATTTACTTCACTTGCCACCATTGTGGAGCAATAGGATATGCATAAAGACATGTATGTATTTTTTACTACTAGTTCTATTACAATTTCCCTATTTCTCTATAATAATGAGTGCTAGATAATGCAGCTCCTATTATAGAATTACTCTATTTGTTAGCAAATTGAAAAGAACACAACCACCATATTAAAATCAAAAGCATGGGAGGTCAATGAGTGTGCAAATGTATATATTCAAACACAAGAATAGATCACATTGTTGTTTAAAATATACACCATTCTATGATTTGCTTCTATTTAGTGTAGGTTTTTGAACAAATGACATCTTCCTATGGTTCACAAGTGTCTCGCTAATTATTTTTCCCGTAGTGTCCCTATTTGTGTTTCATATAATGTGTTATTAAATAATGTGGCTGAAATGTATAATTGGTAAGGCAACTCTTACATAGATTTCTTGGCTTCTATCATTATGTTTCATGATACTCTTTTTCCCATAACAAACTATTCATTATCATAATTTAACTTGAATGTACTCAGACAGCCTACAAGCTAAAGCACATTAACATATATGAATTTACATGTATAACCATAGATATATGTAAAGTAGAAATTACACATAAACATATAGCAATACATATATGTGTATGCATGTGTATATAATTCTATATATATGAATATATTAAAATATATACACAAAGATTTTATAGCTTTTTGTGTTAGCATAGTTTAGTCTTCATCATAATATATGTATATGTATATGTATATATGCATGTGCACTAGAAAATGTAAAGTTTTTTTTAGATGGAAGCTGGAATGAAGGAAGTTACGATGCATAGGAAAAGATAGTATCAGTGCTACACTCTTCTTGAAGGAGTGTATCACACCTTCCATTTGTTGCAATCTCCATAAAAAATACAATGCATATGCATAGATACATTTACAAATAGTTTTGCATATATGTATGCTTTGTTTGTTGTTGAGAAGTTACTATTGGAAAAAGTATTTTGTGTGGGAAGTCCCACCCCCTCTACACATATATAGATATATTTTCAACTTTCCAAATCAATTATTTAGGCCCAACTCTTTATGGTGATACTTATTTTCTTTAGTCTATGGAAACAATTATATGATGAAACAATATTTGCAAAATGTCTTTGGTGGCTTTTAAGTTTTTTTGTAATAGTTCTTTGATATGTACAACTTTATATATTTACCTGAAAAGTTGTTTGTTTCAAATTTCCCTTTATTAAGAAGAGGGCATTTAATCGTGCAATATGTGTAAGATATTCATAATGGAAAAATGGCTATTCTGACAATGCAACTCAGTCAATATATTTTCTTCCATATTTTCAAGCACATATTCATTATGATAGAATGGCTATGGAAAAACGGCTATTCTGACAATGCAACTCAGTCAATATATTTTCTTCCATATTTTCAAGCACATATTCATTATTTTCTTTAGGCTATGGAAACAATTATATGATGAAACAATCTTTGCAAAATGTCTTTTGTGGCTTTTAAGTTTTTTTGTAATAGTTCTTTGATATGTACAACTTTATATCTTTACCTGAAAAGTTGTTTGTTTCAAATTTCCCTTTATTAAGAAGAGAACATTTAATCATGCAATATGTGTAAGATATTCATAATGGAAAAATGGCTATTCTGACAATGCAACTCAGTCAATATATTTTCTTCCATATTTTCAAGCACATATTCATATTTTTAGGCACATATTCTGAAAATGCAACTGAATATAAATATTTTCTTTCATATTTTGGAGTATACTTTCCCACACTACAATATCCAATATTACCTTTACTTCCTATTGTGCTATTGCACCACAATTGGTCTATATATACATATTCAATTTTTTGTTTTCTATTCAAAGATATACATATACGCAGACATATAGTTGGCCATCAATTCAAAATTGGAGTTACATTGTCTGGCAACAAATATTATAGAGAAATAGAGAAATTGTAAAATATTTTTGGGTTCCTAGTCATTTGTGATTTAGCTATGATTTTTAACTGTTATTTTAATAGGTGTTTTACAATTTTGTATTCTTGTGGTAATCCATTTTGTAATGTGCTTTCCCCATTCCACACTTATCTAATTTTAGATATGTATAATACACATATAGGAAGATATACATATGCATATATCTAGAAAAAAATATCCATACATATGTATATCTAAATAGGTTCATATATTATGTTTATGTGTATTTATGTAGACTGTGATTTTAAGTAGAGTTGAAAGTAGCATTTATAAGTATTGTCTATGTTTTGTAAAAATCACCACTATACAATTATAGCATTGAATCTATTTTTTTTAAGCCTTTTCCCATTAATAATTTTATGCTTTGACATAGGGAAATACAAAATACTACATTTACCGTCTTTCATACTATCGTCCAACAAGAACGACATGCATTGAACCCTATGTAAACAAACACTTGGAATTCACGGCAGCAAGCATGAGCTTGATGCATAGAGGCTTCATGAAACAATTGATTTGATTAAGGTCTAGGGTCTCAAGAGAATGGAATGTTTCATGACACCTTTGTGCATCAAGCACATGACATGCAATTCATAAACATGGAACTATTTTTTCCTTATGAGCATGGTCTTTTTTCATATAAAAATCTACATAATTGTAAACTTCTTTTTCCCTTATCTGTTTCAACTTTTGTAGAATAAATTGTTCTTCATGACATCCTTTCTTCTAGTTGCCTATAACAAATTGTTCGTTACCATAGTTTGGCTCTTCTATTCTCCATATTTTAGAGCTGATTTTATTATAGAGAAGAATAGACTACACTTTTTTAAAAGAATGGAAGTCTCAAGAGAATTTCAAATCTATGAAATAAGAAAACTATTTGCAGCACACTATTGTTTCTATTTCAAACATGGATATACAAATGTATATATTGATGAAAAATAAAGTAATTGTATGAGAGGCATTAGAATAACACTTATTCATTGCTAAATATTATAGACAATAATTAACACTAAATATTAAACACAAATAGGGAAATTTCACAAAGAACTCTTAGGGAAACACTTAAGGCCCATATGAAAATGCCAGAACTCAAGGCATGGAAAACATGTTTAGACTAAGAGAAGATTATGAGCTTATGACAATAATTATGTTTAGGCATCTCTTTATCAACTTATTCATCTTATACAAGTACTTTCATGAGAAATATAGTACAATATAAGAAATTAGATATGTAAACAACAAAATTTCCCCTGCTTCGTCATTGTTTGATATATGGTATGACTCCATTGAATTTCTTATGGACTTTGCATACTTTTTTTTCTTAGGGGTTTGGCTAGAGCCCATGAGACTTCACGATGCCAATATGGTAGGGAGGAGAATGAGCATGGGTTTCGTGGTTTTTCCTTTGACCATCATACATTGGCTACTACAAATACACAACATATTCTATTTTGTCAACTACATTTCTCAACACTCATGTAGCTATCTTTTCAACTCGCTAAATCAACTATATTAAGTTGGTTCTTTATGATAATATGTATTTTCTTTGCCTTATGGAAATAATTATATGGTATGATTCTAAATCTCTTCATGTAAAAAAGGCCTTTCCCAATTATTTGAACTTATACATAGATAACAAAATCTAAAACATATTCATACAAGATTAAAGCTACATCCTTCATTGGTAAATATTTAAGAAAAATAGAGAATTGTATAAAAGGTATTAGACTTTATGATGAAAATTGTATATAGGCATCTCTTTATCAACATATCAATCTTTTGAAACTTGTATGTTGAAAAAAAAGAGTCCATTAGAAGACATAGATTGCTTGTGTTGTGTGATTATGTTCTATGATATTATTTCCTCCTATTTCAAAGCTCTATTTAATGTTCAGTTTTGGTATTCTCTCATTTCCTATGGTTCCTGAGTGTTTTCCTAATGGTTCTTTTACAAAACTTTCCTTGTCACTAATTATATGTGATTGAAACCATTTTAATTGCAAACATTATGATTTGCAACTGCACATGTCCACAATACTAAATAGGTTTGTCATCGCATGTTTGCAAAGTTGTAAAAGCTCCAACTACATTCTACTTATATAGAAGGTAAGCCTATATGTCCTTTATTCCATCCCTTATTTCATTACTACATGTCAAAATATTTTTCATAAATGATATAACTACATATTATTTTAAAAATATATAGCACCGATTTCAACAAATGAAAATTGTCAGGTTAATGCTATCATATTTTCACAATCTGTAATGCTTGGGAATTTTTATTTTTACATATTTGACCGTGTCTCAGTTTTGTGGGTGGCAAATTATGTATGCTCTTTCTTGGGATTTTGTTGATAGGCCATGAGGCTGCATGGCCCAATACAAGGTGGAGAGTAGGCCTTCTTTCTTTTTGTTTAGACTACATCTAGTTGTAGCTACAAGGTATGCGTAGATTCTATCTAGCACTTCCATTTTGAAAATATCCACGTAATTTCTTCCTATCTTTCCATATATATTTACACATTCAGTCATACTCAATTTCTTTGATTTTAATATGGTGCCATCTCTTATTTTATGACTATGCGTCAAATCCTTTGTCATAAATCATACACTATACATATTTTTTAAAAATTCTATAGCAATGATTTCAACTAAAACATGCATATATATATATATATATTTAAAATGTATGGTGCCACAAGGTATGCCTACATCCTATCTAAGACTCCCCTTTTGCAAATATGAAGATAATATATTCCTGTGTTTCCATGTATACATTTACACATTCATTGAGATACTATGCTTTTGATTTGAATATGGTGCCCACATGCTTTTTACTCTTTTTATAAAGAGAGTAATTGTATAAGAGTGGCTACATTATCTAGCATTGAGTATTATAGAGTATTAGGGAAATTGTAATAGACCTATTAGTAAAACATGCATACATGTATTTATGCATATATACATATTTATACACATGTATATATATATGTGTGTGTGTGTTTGTGTTTGTGTGTGTGTGTGTGTGTGTGTATGTCTGTGTGTGTGTACATATGTATATATGCATAAATATATGTTTGTATGCTTTACTAATAGATCTATTACAATTCCCCCATTATACATATGTAAATGTATATGTATAAAATGGGCAAGGTCTCTTTTACAGAAAAATATTTAGAATCACATCATATATAACTATTGTCATGACCTAAAGAAAGTAAGTATTATCATAAAGAACCAACTTTATACACTTCATCTACCAAGCTAAAAATGTAACTATATGAGCATGGAGAAGTTTTAATATTGCATTTACTTCACCCAAAAGAATCGTGCAATGATAGGATGCATTGGTCCATGTGCCAAAAAACTCTTACCATTCACCTTCCCCGTATTTAGGAAACCATTCTCCATCACCACCAACCCATGTAATTACCAAGGTCCACGTTGCCTCAAAAAACCTAGTGGATTAAGTATGTGGCATCTTGTATACATATAGATATATAGAGAGAGATAAAAGCAATACACTAAAGACTAGCTGAATGGTTACTTATATACATATATATATATATTCTAGATTTATATTTGGCACTAAGTATTATAGATAAATAGTAAAATTGTTAAAGAACTCTCCATCATTTTCAACCCACATATTCGTGAAGCTCCACATCGCCACAACAAAACTTGGTGAACTCTCGTCTCGCTAGTCACATCCTTGTCGTTGGAAAATCCAAAATGGGTCTTGTCTTGCAATAGGTCTGTTGCAATTTCCCTATTTTTCTATAGCATACAATGCTAAACCCTACACACAAATAACTGTAATCCTTCCTATGGTAATGGCTACAATGCCAAAGATACACACACATAACAAAAATAATAGACCAGCAATGAAATAAAGAACATTTAACTACAATTGCTCCTATGGTGATAGGTATAAACCCAAAGATGCATAGCCATAACTACAAACTAAAAACAAGGGCCACAAAAAATTATTGACCCCAACCATATTTTTTTGATGATAGAAAGAATATTTTATTGCAACTTCCCCAAAGTGACATTAAATAGAGGTCCTAAACCCAATATGTAGAAATAATATGTCCACAATGAGCACGACCCCACACACTTAATTGAAAATTCAAGCTACATCACCTAGCCCTAAGCATTATAGACAAATAGAGAAATTGTAAAATAGGTATTAGAATAACACTCAACAACAAAAAATTAGCAACCCTAACCATATTTTTTAGATGAATGAAAGAAGATTTAAATGGTATTTCTCCACGGTGAGCTCCCCACTAGCTGGCCACATCTTCATCACCAACAAATGAAAAATAGGCCTCGTCCTGCAATAGGTCTATTACAATTCCTCTATTTGTCTATAATATTTACTTGTAGGGAATGTAACTTCAATTTTCAATTAAGTTTGTGGCATTTTGTATATATATATATACACACATGTATATGTATATATCTCTGCTATCTTAATTTGTAATTGGGCAATAAATTTACCAACCCTAACCATTTTGATGGAAGAACCTAGATTTAACTACTATTTCCCCTATGGTAACAAGTATAAGGCAAAAAATGCACAAAGATAACTACAAACAATAAACTAGGAAAAAAAAAATTACCAACCCTAACCATATTTTTTGACAAAACAAAAAAAGATTCAACTACAATTTCTCCATCCACACAAAATGATAATGCCAGACATCCATGCAAAATGACTTATAGATTCTAAACAACAATAGTTTTATCATAGACAATTAAGAAACAATCTATACAAAACACCCATGTAAAATGACTTACAAATTATGAAGAACGATAGTTTTTAAACCCTCCAATCTGCCACAAAAAGCAACGTATATATACATATATACACATGTGTATGTATAAATCTATATATACATGTAGTGTGAATGTATACTCCAGAATTTGTAAGAAAATATTTTATTTTGTTGCATTGTCAGAATAGCCATTATAGCATTATGAATATGTGCTCCAAAATATGCAAGCAAATATATTGATTAAGTTGGATTTTTTGAATAATACTCTCTTCTTAACAAATATAAATTTTTTAAAAATAGTGTATCAGCTAGGTATATAAAGTTGAACAGATCAAAGAACTATTACAATAACACTTAAAAGCTACCAAACACATTTTGGAGAGATTATTTCATCATATAATACATAATACAAATATTGTAAAAGAGCTATTACAATTACATTAAACAACTACCAAAGTAATTTTATCTCCAATATGTTAATCGTTTCATACAACCCTAAACCCTACACATAGATAAGTACAATTGATCCTACAGTAATGGCTACACCACCAAAGATACACATAGATAAGGACAAATAGAGAAATTTTAGCAGAGCTATTGCACCACAAGTGTTATTCACACTTGGGTTGATGAAAATCCCACTATGTTACATCAATATGCTTCATTGTATTCTTTCTTCCTTGTTTGTTTCAACTTCCCCAGACAAAATTTCTCTTTTCCCAATTAACTTCATGGTGTTATAGCCATTTTGTATAGATTGTTGTTATCCATTGCCTTTACAACTTTTCATTAATGTGGGCTTACTGTCAAAGAATGCAATTCAAATTTTGAATTGATAGGTCAACTGTGACATACACTACTCCTCTTGTATGAATATGTTTACTGTGGGTTTTTCATCATCTCTCATTTAGTTGTTATTCTTAAGAAATCTACAATAATCAAGGGTCTGCTATGGTGACTTCAAGAAAAGAGATCATGAAGAATAGCTTGTTATCCAATGGTTCTTACGTATACTCTTAATAGTTCTTCTACAATTTACCTATTTGTCTATAGTGTTTAGTGCCAAATAATGTAGCTTGAATTTTTAATTCAAAAGCCAACTATCACTTAGATTGTTTTTCTTCAACCATTATGTTTCATCATATTTTCTTGAGCCTTTGTGATGCTAATATGGTAGGAAGGAGAGTGAGTGGGGGTATATTTTCTTAGCCTTCCATCACTGACTATTTCTTCTTGGTTACATACATGGATAAAATTTTTACATGGTTAATCAGAATATTCCACTTTATCTATTTCTATTTAGAACAAATACTGCTAGCCTCTTTTATTTTATATGTATATTACTTTGTTTAGATTCCTACAGAAATATAAATATGCACTCAAGAAAATTAGTGTATTGTACACTCTCTATTTCAAATTCTTTCATGCTCCTACGACTCAGTTCAATTTAGCTCATCCTTTTTTAACATAATCAACAGTGTATGTAAGTATGATACTTTCTCATTGTCAATAGACAACTTTGGTTAACTAATTGCAAAAATTATTCACTATTTTTAGGCTCACATTGTATATCTTAATTTTATCCGTATAATTGCTCATTATTCTTCCTCTTCTATTTCCCTTGGTTTTCCACTAACATACCTTTGTATTCTATTTGTAGGAACTAGCTTTAAGAATGGAAAGGGATTCAAAAACCAAGTTATGTTTTTTCTTTCAAGTTGCCACACCAAAGATAAAACAACAATATTAGATATTATATATGGAAACAATAGAGTTTTCCAAAGATTTCTACTATACGATGTATGATGAAACTCCACAACATCTCCCATGGGCCTTTCATCCTTCTTGCTCGGGGGTTTGGCTAGAGTCCATGTGGCTCCATGATGCCAATATGGCAGGGTGGAAAATGAACATAGGTTTTGTAGTCTTACATTTCATATCATTTATTTTTTGTTACATGCATACATGTATGCACAAACTCTTGTATAGATTTACTATTATGTTTTCCATATTTCCTTAAAACAAGGTGTACCCTCTAATTCAATTAAAATAATAATGTATGTTGAATCTCCACAGTATCTCCTATGCATGTTTCATTCTATTCTTGCTTGGGGGTCTAGATATAGTCCATGGGCCTTCGTTATGCCAATATGGTAGGGAGGAAAACAAGTGTGGGTTTTTTTGTTCTACATTTAATGCCATAACTTTTTTTCTTACATAGATACATGTCTATACAGATCGTTGTATAAATTTAGTGACATCTTTCACATGGTCCCTCCAAACAATGTGTACCTACTAACTCAATTAAAATGCCTATACAAAGTATGTGTATCGTTCCATCACAGTCCCAAAATTATAGAGTTGATACTACTTATAACATCTTTGCTTTATGCAAAACCCATTTGTGATGACCATTATAACTAATATTCAAATAAAAAAATAACTTTTAAAAAGAATTATTTTTTATTCAATCTTACTAATAAAAACATAACTATACTAATGGAATCAATTTTTCAAAAGCATACTTGTTAATTTGATCTTAGGAATATAGCATATGATGTACAATTTGATAGTTATTTTCCAATTGCTAAATTCTCTTTCCATAACACAAAAGACATTTTCCCATTTTAATCAACCAAACGGTTGATTAACCTATACACAAAAATCAAATATAGACACTATTAACCTAAAATATATAATACCTTAAATTTTGGAAAAAAAATATTATTATTAACAAAACTAATAATTTACAATTTTAAATTGTATTCAATTGACAAAATGTGATTTATTAAGAAAATTTTTATTCAAAAATCAATTGATCAACCTATACAAAAACATCAAATATAGACACTATTAACCTAAAATATATAATACCTTAAATTTTGGACAAAAAATATTATTATTAACAAAACTAATAATTTACAAATTTAAATTGTATTCAATTTAAATAATGTGATTTATTAAGAAAAAAATTATTCAAAAATCATTCTCTGAATATTATTTATTAAAATCATTGATAATTAATTAATTGAGATTCCAAGTAATGAATACATTGTAAACAATGAAGACAACCTACCGTTTTATTTTACATTCCGCAAACAATTTCCAACTAAAAATAATTGATATGGAAACACAAAAATCAATCTCTCGATTTACCGCAAATGCTTTTTAATCTCTCATGGATTGCTTGTCACATAACAATAAAGAAGTGCACTATAACATGGGGTTTAAAACATTGTACAATGCTCTAAATAAATGTAGAGATGTAAAAAAATTTCTACATAAGCCATATTCATATCTTTTACTCCACACATAGCCTTTCTTTAGTGATGGTTGGGTGGTGGGTTGTGGTTCAGGTGGTGTTTCTTATGCTCTAATGATCTATTTTCTATAATCATATTATTGTTTTGTTTCATTGTTCTTTTGTCTGACTAGGCTTTTTGTGTGATCTTTCTCTTTGTAAAAAGAATCAAGACACTTTTAAAAACTTTTTCTTTTCTATCGAAAACAAAAACATTAAGGAACTATCAAACTACAACAAAGTTGCTAGGCTAATAATATGGTCCCATAGTGAAGATTTATTGGTGTTGACACCAAAGTGGAAATAGTTTTGTTATTCCATGTGAAGTTGTACAAAAGAAATATTGAATGCCAAATTGTGTCATTGGATAAAGTACTAAGCATGCACTATATATATATATATATATATATATATATATATATATTTTGTTATCATGCATTAGTTCATTATTATAAATGCTTTGATTTATTCTTTCTTTTCTTTGAATATGGTTTTCAGCTGTTGTCTCAAGATAAGGACAGAAGATAGACTTAAGATACTTCAAAGATTAAATAAAATGGTATAAAACTGATTTTAAAAATTAAAAGGTAGTAAATTTTTTTAAGGATACTTCAAAGATTATTATTAGAGGTTCTAATTTTTATATAAAGATAGTCTTCTCATCCTTTCATTTTAAAAAATAAATTATTAATAAGTCAGTTTCAATATTGTTCTATTATATTCTTTTACTCAATCAAATTAATTTTATTTATTTCAAAGGGTTCTCTTAAACAATTATTATTTTTATTAATTCATTAAAAAACTTTACTTTGTTCTATTATTTTTCATTTAAGTACCAATGGGAATAGAAATAATCCAATCACCACTACTTAAATAAATGATTATTGAAATAATCTTGCAACCTATGGTCACTGTTTGAAAAAAGAGAAAGGAAAAAGGTAACATTAAACTATAAGATATGTTGTTGTGGAGTTCTCTAAGATCTTCGATCTAAAAAATATAAGTTTAAACAACCTCAAATTAAGTGTTGTATTTTTTCTGTTATATCAATTATTTACTAGAAAATGTAATTCATCACCATGCAGTTTTATTATTACTCCTCCCCTCTTGTACATGCTTTTTTAAAATTACTATAGATTAAGATAATGTCACGCATCATTAAGGGTGTTACAAGATCAATTCCACTCTTTTTTATCAATTCAAAGAAATCATCATTTATCTTTAAAGTTTAGTCATGGCCCATAAGCCTTAATTCTGTTGTAATATTTTGCTAGAAGTTTTTATAATATGTATTTGTCTGGTACTAATTTTTTATTTTGGGATGGGATTTAGAGAGTGAATTAAAATTAAAATTAAATTAAATTAGAAAGAAAACTAGAATTAAATTACAAGTATTATAAAAATCTCTGGAAAAAATATTACAAATCAACAAATTTTGTTATATATATATATATATATAATATAAAATTTTTTCAAACAAAATTATATATATATATATATATATATATATATATATATATATATATATATATATATATATATATATATATATATATATATATATATATATATATATATATATATATATATATATATATATATATATATATATATATATATATATATATATATATATTTCTTACTAATAAATATATGATAGACATACATAATGAGCTTAATGAAAGAGTTTTTTTTTTATGAATATTTAATCTTTGAAATTAGTTTAAAGAAGGGTTAGACTACCACATTGGTGTTAAATAGATAAGCTTAACAAAATGAGTTTTTGAAGAAACCATTCCATTTTTAATATTTTGGTTGAAATCATACCATATAAATTGATATTGGCAAATTTTAAAAATTAAATTATATCAGTGTAGTTCTAAGAAAAAGTGTTTCACCAAAAAATTAAAATTATTTTTAAAACAATTTTTTGGCTCATATTAACATGATTTTGAACTGTGCTTGGAAGCCTATAATTAAATGTGCAAGTCAAAGAAATTTGATTTATTTAACCTAAATTTAAAACCTATTGAAACAAAAGAGCATTTTAGTTCCTACTAGAAAGTTTTAGAATAGTTTTGTTTGTATTTGTTGAGTTTGTTGTCTTTTATGAACAATTGGTCAAGATTGTCACCTAAATTTAGGAATTTGATCATTGATAGAGTCAACTTTGTCTTTCATTAGAAAATGACCCTTATAACAAAAGAATTTTGGTCACTTAAAAATTCTGAGATGCTCTGGTTGTGCTTTTAGGCCATGAAGAAAGCACAATTTACATGTTGTCAGCATTATTTAAATATTTATGAGTTCAAATATTTCCTTAACCATTCAACATATATGATAAAAAATCCTCTTTAAAAAAGCAAAGATCTTTATAACTTTCATTGTATGTAGAGTCATGTATAACTATCCTCCTTAAATGTTAGAGTTTTCTACACAAATGAAAATGAAAGCATATAGTCCTAAGTCCTCTTATAGGTGCCTAATGTCTCCAAAAATTTCCTTATGATAGAAAATGATCTTTTTATTCCATTTAGTAATAGATAACTCATTTATAAGCCTTATAAAACTTATAATGTGAAGTGTATTCCAAAAGGCCTGGATCAAACATCAAAAATCTCAATTGAACCCATATGCCCATTTTGCTGATTGTAGAGTAGTGGACAAAAGCATTGCAATAGTCATTGGACCAAGAGTAGAAGGTAGAGGATTAATTGCTAAAGCTATTCTTGAAGCCTCTTCATAGGAAACATAATTCGACTAGTTGGTAGCACTCTTTTAGCACTAGGATCCACCCGCAAAGAAATTAGAACAATAGATTGTTGCTATATATTAATGATCTAGGGCATCCTGAGTGGTGTGAGACAATACTACATCACCAAAAGTAACTTTCACTTCCTTGCTTAGTTTCTTAGATTTTTACAGTTTTGGATACACTTCATCGCAATGCCATTCAACTTCGTTTTGTTTTCTACTATTTTTTTTAGTGCATTACTATTTTTTGTAGAGTATTAAATTTGAAGTATTTGGTTGCAAAAATTATATGGGAGGATTTAGAATAGAAAAATAGGAACATTGGAAAAACAACCAAGCTGAGAACATTCCCGGTTTGAAAGATATTGCAATTTTAGTCTCCTACAATTGCACCTGAAAACCTTCCAAATCAGATTTGAAGCATTAAATGGCCTCGAAATGGCCCCAAAACTTGCCAAAATTGGTGTAGAAAATTTTGAGCATGTTTTTGACTTTGATACCTTTCCAACGGTTCAAATGGTTCAAAATATAGAGTCCTAGATCAAAAGATATGGCTCCCAAAAGTTAGTGCACTTTCAAAAATGTGCTAATTTTCAAATAGGGTTTTAAGGTTTGAATTTCAAATTGTAATTTGTGGCACCAAACTACCAAAGCTCATAACTCAATTTTTTTTTGGCTTCAAAACTAAAAATGAGCTATTTATTTGGGGGTTTTTCTAATTTTTGGCAACTTTTTGGGGAAAAAGTTCGCATATTGTGAAAAGGGGAATTTTGTAGTTTTGTAGCTTGCATGTATTGCAAAGATTCGGTTGAGATCCATTTATATGAGATTTTCCTTTTTGAATAAAATAATAATCTTTGTTTTGTGTATATTTTCATGTCTTGGGTTGCACCTGGGTAAATTGGTATGAAAGAATATTTTCTGAGCATGGGTAGATCGTTATTGTAGAGGCGGGTTCACACTACTAGGACCGTGGTTGTGGGTTCAAGATATTCAAGATGCCTCCAAGAGTGATGCCTAGTAGGCGTGGTGGTGCTAGAGGTGGCCGAGGTGGTAGAAATGCTGATGGAAGAGATCCATTGGCAGCCGAGGGTTTCAGAGCCCTCC
This sequence comes from Sequoia sempervirens, assembly GCA_007258455.2. NCBI lineage: Eukaryota > Viridiplantae > Streptophyta > Pinopsida > Cupressales > Cupressaceae > Sequoia > Sequoia sempervirens. The sequence continues at coordinate 8,927 of VDFB02012247.1, read as the reverse complement.
AGAGACAAATTGATGCGTTGCAAGAACAGATGAGAAGAGGGTTAAACCCGGGAAGGAGAGGAGAAAGTGAGGATGAAGATGAGGTGGAAGATTCATATGTAGAAGAGGAAGAAGAATTGATCGATCAAGATCAGATGCGGTTGATAAGGGCCATTTCAAAGATCGGAAAAAGACCCAGAATTGAAGTCCCCAGTTATTCCGGAAGTCTGAACCCGGAGGAGTTGATCAAGCCCAGATCAATGAGCTAGAGGCCTTTTGATATGAAAGAAGTGAGATCACAGATCAAGGGTTAAGGGTTTGGGAAAAAATGAAAATTTGAAGAGGCTAGGGTATGTGCATGATGTATGGAAAAATAGGTCCTTAAGTGGCAAAATTCAAAAAAAAAATCGGTGTTAGGCAACCAACATGATTTTGGCGGTGGCATGGTGTGATGGTTTAATGGTGGCATCGTTGTTCTTGCCACCAAGGTTCAAACCCCGCTGGAGTGGTATTGTTGAATAGTTGTATTCCGATTCATAGCTCCGGTTCAAAAGCGTTTACCCCTTGATTAAAAACTTGACATAAAATTTGAATGATTTATCTATCTTACATTTCAAAAATATGTAACAATAGAATTTATAGAAAATTAGATATAGTTTCCAAACTACTAGGTTTATTTAAAATAAATAAAATTTATTGAATTGAAGATTTGATATTTCAATGTAGTAGAACTCAAAATTCAGGAAAAATGAAGTAGATCATCTAACCACCCTAACAATAATAAAATATGTTGGGTGAAGTTTTATATATAAGTGAGGACTCATGTTTGGATGTGATGCATATTTTTTTGTGATTTTTTCCAAGTAAACCGTTAATTATAATTTTATTACCAATTTTAAAAACATAAAAACTCTGTATATCGACCATATAGCAGGTCAAAACTTCATGAAATTTAATTTTTATTTTAATCCTATATAGTATATGAAGTAAAAGAATGTATGACGCATGTTTCATATTCAAAAAAATGTGATACCGTTTGAAAGTTATAGATGTTTTTCAATCAGCCTATTGATGGGACTTTAGTTGCTTGTAATTCTAATAGAAAATGAATCATAATTATTTATTAAATTCATATTAAAGCATAATTTATATTGGTGGAAAGTTGAGAATCTCCCCTAAAAACCCTTTTTGTTTCATCAATTTTTAGTAAAAAAATGTCGTCAGCCACATACCCTATAAAAACCCATAATCTTGCAACTTTTTGGCCCATCATGATCCTAGACATACCCGCCACACAAATATTTGGTGGAAAGAGGTCCATTTGGAGAAATCAAGAGGAAAAGGAAAGGTCATTCAATGGGTTCGCATGGTGGAGAAACTAAAGAAGCAGTTCATACCAGTGGACTATGAGTTAGATCTCTTGAAGAAATTGCAAGGGTTGAAGTAAGGAAATAGATCTATGAAAGAATACATGGAAAATTTTCACAAGATGATCATCGGAATGGGCCATGCAAAGGCCATAAAGGAGAAGGTAGCACATTATCTTAATGGGTTATGGCCAAGCATTCAAGAGGAGCTAACCCTGGTCAGAATGACCACCATTGAGGATGTGTACCAATTCACTTTGAAAGTTGAAGAGAATCTAAATAAAAGATTTGAAAACAAGTAAAAAGGACATGGAGGTCAAAGTGGAAGGGGTAGTGGAAGACCTTCTAGAAGTCAAAATGAGGATGAGAAGAAAAATGGAGATGTGGGTACTAGCAGAGGATAGAAGAATGATAATTTCTACCACCTTCATGATCAAAACAGTGGTGATCAAAGAGGTAGAGAATGAGGAAGATCTAGGAAAGTATTCGGAAGAGGTGGTTTTAGAGGAACTTGTTTCCAGTGTGTTGAAGAAGGGCATCAAGCCTATGAATGCCCACAACACCGAGGAAGGACAAACAAAAGGAAAGAAGGTCATGGAAGGGTTGCACAAGTAGATGAGGAGGCTCAATCTAAGCATTCAAATGATGCTAAAAGGGGAGAAGCCCTAGTGGTTAGAAGAGCCCTGGTGACTAAAGAGAAGGAGCTAGAATAGAGGAAGAATTTATTTCACACAAGGTGCAAATGTGAAGGAAAATTGTATGATGTGATTATTGATAGTGGGAGCACCAATAATCTAGTGTCAGAAGAGATGGTTATGAAGTTGAAGCTAAAGAGGGAAAGGAATCCACATTCATATCAAATTGCTTGGTTGCAAAAAGACCACAAAGTTCTGGTCAATGAGTAGTCCCTGGTGAAGTTCAAGATTGGGAGCTATCATGATGACGTACTATGTGATATCATCCCCATGCATGCATGTCACATGTTGTTTGAGAGGTCATGGTAGTTTGAAAGGTGAGCTATACATGATGGCCATGCAAACACTTATTCCGTGATGAAGGATGGAGTGCACCATAAGTTGAAACCCTTAAAGGAGGCTGAAGAAAAGGTATGCAATAGTGCTAGAGTTTGTTATGTTGATTGAAGGAATTTTTTAGAAGGCATGAAGCACAAGCGTATGTGTTATGCATTGATTCCTAGAATGGATAAGGAAGATAGTCAGAAGGTGTCAGTATAAGTTTTTGGATTATTGGATGAGTTTCAGAATATTGTTTCTGATAATGTACCTAAGGGTTTACCACCGGTGAGGAAGATCAGTAATAAGATTGACTTGATCCCTAGAGCTAGCTTTCCAAATAAGGAAGCTCATAGACTGACTCCCGTAGAAAATGAGGAGTTGAATAGACAAGTTCAAAATTTATTGAGAAAGGGTTTGATTTGAGAGAATCTAAGCCAATGTGTAGTACCTGTAGTACTAGCACCTATTGGAGCTTCAGATTTTGCTCCTTATGTTTCACTTAGGTCCTTCATGGTGTCAACTTCCCTGAGGGTTAGTGTTTTAGCCTTGTTTTCATGTAGAACCCTAATGTTTGTTTTACGCCTTAGTTGGGTTCTATTTTGTAGTTACTTTTTGAGGGGTCTTAAAACAACATATGCCCCATCATTTCATCTAGGCCTGGTCCCTCTGGTATTAATGTTTTATTTCCTATGTGGGCTTTATTTTCCTAAATCTCGGTCGGCCCTATGCTTCATTGTTTTAAAACAACTTATGTCATTGTTGTCTTGTCGGCCTAATAATGTCCCCTTTCCCTTTAATGAATGTTTATTTTGTAGAGGGATGAGATTCAAACCACCATTGATCAATCGCCTTCAAGATCAATGGTTGCCCACCATCCCATGATCAGGAATTGGAGGATCATGATATCACGGGCGAGCGCCACATGTCCCACTGGGGGATGAAGTTCACTTGAATTTTGATTACTGCCATTTGATCTTAGCCCTTGTCCGCTATCTCACAATCAGAAGGTGCTCACTTTTTAATTATCACAGAGTAGTGAGATTTTTCCTCGTGTACAAGGTGGGGCCTGAGGAGATTTTTTTGTGATATATTTTAAATGTTTCATTGCTCCAAAGAAAAAACATTTAAAATATAGTATTCAACAAGGCCAAGGAAAATTCATTAAAAATGAGTAGAAGCAGTGAAATTAGGGCAACTAGTCAAGTCAAAGAAGATCTATGGTGGAGGTCAAAAGTTGATTCTGGCCACATCCCCACCATCCCCACCATCCCACGATCCGAATTTGCTAGATTGTGATATCATGGGCGACTGCCACGCATCCCCTCCAATGAAGCCAAATAAATGAAAGGGCGGGTTACTAAAGTGCTCTTAAGGTGTACATGCTTTGAATCGATGAAGATGTTATAATCTCAGAGGAAAATTTTCTTGAAGGTTAATGGAAAGGCTAATGGTTGTGTTGAATGAACAAGATCATTTATGATCAAGATCAATGGTTGTCTGCCATTGTGTGATCGAAAATGGTTGGATCGCGATATCGTAGGCAACCACCATGTGGCTTCCTTTCACAACGTATGGTATGATGGGCCCTTGTTTGGTACATTGGTGATTGTTTTAGCTCATTTTAAGGTGGTTGTTTGATGATTTGATCCAACTAAAGGATCGATAGCTAGAATTTAAAATATGAGTCAAAGTATGGTTGGAGCCATTTCTTGCAGTGCGCGGGTGAGTTTTAATGGCAAAAGGGACACTTAGTGGCATGATTTAGTAAATAAGTTAGATGTTGCAGTTGCAATGGTTTTCAGTATTGCTTTAATAGCAGTCTCAGCATGATGTCTGGCAGTCTTTATTGCTGCATCAACTTTTCCAGGTGTGCCAATTGGCTAGTGACATGTGTACTCTCTGGCCCGATGCTTGTCTACTCCTTCATTCTCTATAAGAAGGATTTCAAGGCCAGGAGTAAAGGAGAGAGGAAGTTAGACAAATTTTATCGAGTCTAGGTTAAGTTGCAGAACAACTTGTAAAGTCTAGTGATTTTTTAAAAGGATGTAATTATGGTTTTGAGTCATTCTATGGCAAGTATTGAGTTCATAAAGATTTAATGTTGTATAATAGTACTAGCATTTGAATGAGCAAGATAAATTTGAGCTCATCTCTCTCCATTGTACTTGCATGTCTGAACCTTGAATAAAATTACCAAGGGTTATTTTATCCATCTCACTATTGTGGTGTGTGTGATCTTTATTTTGGCTTTAATTCAAAGAATTAATTAAAATGCTTGAATGGGATTATAGGCGGATATGTACATTATGAGGATCTGGTAAGTAGTATTGAGTTAGAATACACATTGATGAGATTGTAATGAAATTTCATCAAGGATTTTATATGTTGTGTGTTAAATCTATTATATACCCTTAGGTTCTTATAAATTTGACTCCTACCCAATAGATGTATGGCACTGGTCTGAGTTGAAATCATCCATATGATATAGTAGTTGTTTTCTTTTTCCTAGAGCTTACTCCAAACTACAAATAAATGAATATTTTATACTATCTTGTGTTGTAGTCATCTCATGCTCCATGTAGCTAATATTACTAATAAACAACCAACTTATTTTAGTATTATCCCACTATTTTAAGTTGTTAAGTGAGATTATGTGCTATTGTTAATGTTGTTTTTAATAATGGTACAGAGGTCAAAAACACATTAAGGGATCAACCTCTCGGGTCTTGTAGAGCCCAAAGTGTAGGAGGATTCTTAAATTCCTCATCAGTTAGCCCAGGTCCTTTGAGCTGCCCTTGATTGGAATTAGCACTTCCATAGGTAGATTAGGAGACAAACCTAGTTACAGTGTAAAAAGAAACCAACAAGATGGCGACTCTACTAGAGACTAGCTTTAATAATTCTTGTGAGTGTGTCAGTTGTCCATTTTGCATAGAGTTGTCATAGTATTTTTGTGACTTGAAGGTTGAGCCTAAAAAAAATTTGTGTTAAGTTTGACCTCTTCATCTATAAAGCACGTTTGCGTGTTGACAGTACAATTTTCCAAAGGTTTTCATTCTCCACCACATGCCTTTAGGTATTTGGTATTCCCAAGCTGATTGGGTGGTGACTCCAAAGTCTCTGCACCAGTGTGCATTTTATTGTAAAAATATTATTATAAGTGGAAAACTTGTGGAATAGTATGAGGAATGAAGAACAATAGGTCATTCATGAGGAATCGCCCAAAATAGAGATTTGAAGGTGTATTTTCCAAAATAAAGAAGAGGGACTGGACAAAGAAAAGACCAGAATCTAGTAATGTTGCTTCTGCATCACAGGATCCTGTACACCAAGGTACAAGTAAGTTTTTACATCCTATCTCTAAAAATATTGAAGAGGTGTCTACAAGTTCATTGTCAAGAAGCTTAGATTCAGATAGTTATGGATTTTTTGATGCATTATTTAATACACATATTCAAGAAGATGTGACATGTTAGAATAAAGGGCCTATTAGTGTTAAATATGCTAAAAAGAGAAGAAGTAGGAGTTGAAGTCGAAACCATCATAGAGAATGCACCAATGATGTGCCTCTTCCTCCTGCTAAAAATGATGTAATCCCTTTATTATCTAAACATGTACTGGAAGAGGTCAATTTAATAGACCTAAGTGATACATAAAGTTTTGATGTTACTTTGCCTAAACCTAATGATGTTTTTGGGGACATTAATTCTTTGAGAAGGGAAATCCAAAAGCAAGTTGAGCTCAGGGGGAAAAGAGAAGAAGAGAGAGAGCTAGCATTGAGAAATGTTGCGATAGAGAGTGATAGGTTAATGAGACAGTTGAAAAGCATGAGGTTCTCAAACCAACAAGATCCTGAACCAAGTGTTGAGGGTCTGGTTGTATAGAAGATTGCTAATAGAGGAATGATTCCTATGTTTAAAGAAAACCCAATAGGCCATATTGATGTCCAACCCAAACATGTTGACCCAAAACCCTCAAATCATGTTAAGTCTCAACCTAATAAGCCTATTTTAGGTAAGGGAAAGCAAAAGGTTGAAGGGGTTAAAATAAATGAGAAAGTAATTCCTCATTCCACTCAACAAGATCTTCAACCACATGTGTCATTGCAAACAAAATCTGCCCTAGAAAGGGATAAAAGGGAGAATGAAGCTCTAGTAGAAGAGTTGGAGAGAGTAGAAATTGAGGCTACAAATGTAGAAATGAAGAGGAAACTAAGTTTCCCAAAGACGTTAAGCATGGATGAGGCTACACAAAATGAAACCTCATCAAGTCACCATGATATTTTAAAGGATTGTCCTAGAACTAATCTAGACCGCACCATAAATAATTCTAGCCTGAAGACTCATGCAAATAAGTCTGTAAATCCAAATCAGGATGGTTCTAGAGTACAAAATTTAGGGCCTAGTGTTTATCCTCAGGTAAATGAAGGATTATTTCAGTGATGACTTATATAGTTGGCAAGGTATAGACCATTATTCTTTGATGGTATCCCTAGTTATCCAAATCCTTTGCCTTCTGAATTGAGAGAAAAGATGAATAAGTTTGCTAGGAATAATGTTGTAACAGCAAAAGAACACTTGGAAGCTTTTATGGATATGCTGAATGATTATGAGGTAGAATATGAAGATGTTGTAATGAAATTGTTTGTGCAATCTCTGGTAGAAGATGCAAGGGATTGGTATATAGGTCTACCTAACACTAGTATTGGTTCATGGGATGAATTTGAAAAGTGTTTCAAAGGGCAGTATGGTGATAAAACTAATGCTAATTTTATGTTAAATGAATTTAAGAACATAAAGAAGTCAATGAGCCTATGACATAGCTTAATTTAAGATTTCAGAAAGCAATGCATAAATTGCTTCAGGTTTTAAGGCTTGATGAAAATGTTTGTTTAACTACATATTTCAATGCTTTTGATGCTAAAATGGCATATCACCTTAGAGATAAGGACCCTCAGACTATAAGGGATGCATTTAGGGTGGCTATAAATATTGATAGTAGTAGAAAAGCTTTTGGGAAGTATGGTAGGAGAGAAGAACCTACACTTTTAAATAATCCTAAGAATAAGACTGAGAAGATTCTAACCACAAAGCCTAAAGATGATGAAAAGTGGGAAAAGGTTTATAATACTCTAAAAGACATAAAGAAAAATGTTGCTAAGAAAGAGAAGGGTATAGGAAATGAAAGGAAAACCTATAATAGAAATGATAGGCCGCTCATATTGGAAAATTATCCTTATAATACAAATTGGAAAGATGGAAAACCAATTGTGCCTAGCCATAAGCCTAAAAATGATCATCATATGCCAAACCCCTTACATAAACATTCAGTAAATCTAGTAGTAGATAGACCATGGTGTGAGGTGTGTGAATACCCTCACGATCAAAATTATTGTGGTGTTTCCTAGTTGCTTAATGCTAAAGAAGGGGAGGAGGGTGTCCATAATCAAACATCGAAATGTGAGCAGGATGATGTAGATGCTTTTGTGGCCAGATCATACGTTGATGAGGCAGAATTTTATTTTGATGATGGAATACAAGAAGATGATCTGGATAATTAGAGGTAGAGAAGTGAGATGTATCATCAAAAAATATTTTCTAATGAGGAAGGTTATTTTGACCATAATGCTTGAAATATGGAACAAGCTGAAGATTCAGTGTCCGTAATGAGACCATTAGAAGAAGAGATTGCAAGATTGGCTGAAGAAATGGTTTCTAAAGTGAGAGGTTCACTTCAATTGATAAATAGAACTGTGGGCAGTGAATAGGGTAAACTTGATGGCCTATTTATTAAAGAACAAAAGGACAAAAATAGAGGTGTTGGGGTTGACAAAAAAAAGGATGCTATAAAAGTCAAAGGAGTTGAAATAGTAAGGCAAATGAAATCACTCCCCAAATCCACAAGAAGATATGACTTCAACACTAGTAAAAACCAAGGTGATTGCAAAGGTAGTTGAACCTACTGCAGAGGATAAGGAAGCTAGGAGGAGGTAATCAACAGGAGAAAAGGGAAAACGATGAAGGTATGATATCTAATCTACCTAAATATACAAATGTGGATATGTTTCGTGTGCTTTCTCAAGTTAAAGTAACTATACCATTGTTAGAAATGATGAGAATAAATGAGCATAGAGAAAAAACAATAGCCTTGATCACAGATGTTGTTGGTAATAAAACTAAATAAGGAACTAGAAAAGAGGAAAAGGATAAAGAGAAAGAAAAGGAAGTGGAGGGAATTTTGTCAAAAATTCCCCCTGTGTATTTAGGAAACTCCATTAACATGTGCCTTGAAAACATAACTCTCTTTTTCTTAAGTGTGGATTTAAATGGGAAAACCTTAAGAATTGTATGATAGATTTAGGGGCATCAAATAATGTTATGCCAATGTAAATAATGGAGGCATTGGGCTTGATAGTAGATACTGCTCAAGGTAGATGCTATGCTATGGATTCAAGGGAAGTACCAGTTATTGGAACTATCAAAGCATTGCCCTATAAATTGACTCAGTACCCTGACAAGGATTTAGTCATGACAGTATTAGTCACAGACATCCTACCTCATTTTGG
>VDFB02012246.1:0-21116 GCA_007258455.2 Sequoia sempervirens | reverse complement strand
GCCTAGGTTTATAACATTAACGATATTAAGAGAATATTAAAACCCAAACTTAGGGAAATAACAAAAATTAAAGAATTTTATGACTTGCATAAGACAAAGATTCTACGGGTAGTAACTGGGAACACTAGACTCAAGGGGTCGGTGAGTAAACAGATGCAAAGGAATAAGATATGACTTAAGAGACTAAGAATAGGTAAAACCCGGTCAACTTTGAATTAGATTATTACAATGTAGGTAAAAGGAAAAGACACTATAATATATTTAATTTTAAATATAATATCGACCTATCTTGCTCTGCAATATTGTATTCACTATCATTCGACTCAAAATAATAAATGGTTATTTATAAGTTATGGATGTTAAATTGTTAGCTTCTATTCAATGAATGGATTAATATTCCTTTCAATTATTTATCAAAGATTGTGTGAATGGAAATGTAATAGCAATTTATAAGTAGTGTGATAAGTGTTGTTCTTGAAAAATGATGCAGAATCACATATCAAATTCAATACCATGGAATACAATATAAAATATCACAATTTCATGGAATACAATATAAAATATCATCAACTATAGTTTGGAATATGATTCATTAAGTGCAATATAAAATAAAATTTCATGAAGTGCAATGATTCACAATTTCATGGAATACAATATGAAATATCATCAACTACAGTTTGGAACAATGGAAACTGATTCATGAAGTGTAGTATAAATACCTAAAAGTTGCTAATTCTCTTCCATTTCCCAAATGGAGTCAGGGTCCTGAAATTGACGTTCAGCTTGAGATAAAGTAAATGAGTCATCTTGATTTTGAGTCTACTCTTTATTTTCTTCGGCCTATGTCTCAAATTCAACATTCATTGTGTATTTTGTGTCAATTTCATTTGTCCCACTACCACTTCCAGTGCCACCACTACTAGCGTTTGGAATTGGAGTGTTGCACAACTCGGCCCCCCTCTTTCACATGTGGACCTCTATATTGTGAGTGCCCTTTCAAAAGGAATTTTTTTGACATTATACACAATTACTTTCATCCTCAAGAAATTTTCCAAATTATTGTCTAGTTTGTTTCTTAACTTTGATTTCAAAAATGCCAATGTACTAAAAACTCTCTCATCCTCCACCGACCCTAATATCATTGTTTGACATAAATCAATAATTTTGAAATATTTTGATATCATCACACAATATTTCACTCTGACCTAAGTTTGTCCAAACCCTTTTTTATTGATCTTGATTAAAAGGCCTTCTCTGTACCCATGTAATTATATTGGTCCCTCATAGCTATTGCAAAATTATTGCATTGTTGTCTAAGCTTATCTTTATTTAAAAATTCTTTTATTGTTTTCTCATTGTATGTTACACTTTTCAAAAATTGTTTGATCAAGACTTTTACTTTATCATGAAAATATTTTGGGTTATCTCAGTTTACACAAAATTGAGGATACACAATACCCATGGCTTCAAGTATTTAATGTTGAGGGAATATTTCACGAATCTCTGAGGAAAGAGATTTTGCAAATTCCTTCAAATTATCACTAACAGATTTAACAATGCCGTTAAAATATTCCTCGTTAACAGTTGCTTCTCTACTAGAGCGTCTGGATGTCTTACAATGGTACATTGGTATCTCATATCCATGTACACAGATACATAATTTCCCACTTGCATTAAACTATAAATAATTATCAGGCTTATTCAAATCAATAATTTTCTGCCACATGAACTAATTTAGGCCTTCTTGTGTTAGATCTAGATATAGATGATCGAGGGCCAAGCGTGTATGTTTACGTAGATTGGCATATTCATAAATATACATAGTTCTATCTTGGGATTTCTTCACAAGATTTTTGATCACATCCAACATGGGGAGAAGACTAGCTAAAGTCAAGAGTGTCTCTATATTGCTTAACCTATGTAAGAGGTTAGGAGCTTTGTCTATTGTGTTGTGATGCTCGTACATCACTCCAATCAAGGATTGATATTCTGAAAGAGTTTGTTGCACTGGTCCATGCAGGGAGATCCATTTGGTATCGACATCCTTGAGAAGCTTTTTTCCTGGTGTTATTCCCTCAACAAAATTTTGAAATTTTGTGAAACGTTTGGGACTTTGGTAGAAGTAAGTGTGGATCTCATTGACCATGTAGTGAATGCCAATCATGTATGGTGCACAAGTAGTTTGTAACTTTGTGCAAACACCACTCCTTTGACCTTGCATCACTACAGCTCCATCAGCTCCTACACACACCAACTTTTTGGAAATTGTCAACTCATCCATACCTATAATTTCATTCAAAGATTTCTAGACTAGTTCAAATAGATTTTGCGATGTTGAACTATCCTTCATTTTATGAACATAGAGAAGATGAGCTTGGAGAACATGTTTTTCTATAGTATACAAATTCATATAGACCCAAGAAGTATTATCTACCACAATAACTTCATCTAAAGATAATGCAATGAAGTAAATGACTCTTTTACTTTCTCCTTTAAATCTTCCTTTTCCACTGCAACAAGATATTTTTCGCATTCCTATCCAGCGTCTACTGACCAATGTGAGAAGGGAAAGTTAGGAACACCCAAAAAATATAATAAACTAGAATATTTTGGGTAGTCTGTCATAGGATGCCCTCTGGAGAAAAATATGAAAAACAACACTCATCTTAATAGTTTTTGATAGATTTTCTCCTTCCATTGCTTTTCCAAATTGAGCCTCAAGTGTACCTTGATATGCAGCAAGCTTCAACATTCTTTGTTTATTCTCTTCATATTCCACAACATAATTAACATGAAGACATTCTTCCTTTGATTTCCATCATATGATTGATTCTTCCTTTCCGTCTATGATTTGTTTTTCATAAAGTTTACCAATATGATTTTCTATAATGTCAATATTTAGCTACAACTTCTTGTCTCTTCCACATTTCCAACTACAAATTGTACACTTGCATTTTGTTTCACTTTCAATATCATTTTCTTTCCCCACTGGTACAATGAATGGGTACTTGGACAACCAACCAAGTTGAAAATTCCTTGTCATTTCCCACTCATGCCCCATTTTTTATTTCCTTTTTCTTTTCTTGCTACCAACATCATCCTAATCCAAGTCAATTATCTCATTCTGGCTAACCAGGGTATCCTTTGGAACATATTTTGTGGTATTGCCATCCTCATTTGATATATTTTGATCTAACTCAATGAAAATCTCACCTTGACCTTCCAGTGGCAGTGAGGTATTGTGGATTCCTTCTTCATTAATATTTGGTGGAAGGGTTGATGATGTAGCTCCATCTTGATCTAATGGATTAGAAGCATTTCCAATTCCAAAGTAAGACTGTATGGTACCTTACATTTTGGGCGTTTTGATGGCCTCCTAGTCCCTTCACTACCTTGAGGAGTCTTACCCTTGTTGCTTGACATATTGATCTCTCACTTTGAATAAAAGCTAGAAAAAAATGTCTTCTTGTTTAAGAAGGACAGAGAATATACATCCCATTCACTACTCAATATCATCTTTAAGATTGAAGCAAGAATGGAAAAGAGATAAAGAAATCATATTATTATAACTAATAACACTATGAAGAAATGATCACTCACCTTTAAGTCTACGTTTTCAGCTTTCACTGACTTCTGAATCGAGAACCTTAGAACTGAAAAAAAATGTGTAATAATAAATGATAGTTTTACTTGTATTTATATCAATCCATATTTTGTGAATTTTGCAAGATTTTTAAATGGGATATTGAAAATTTGGTGAATCCTATGTGCTTATACAATGATACGTTGTAATTTTCTAGGTGAAATGGATCCTCAAATGTAATTATTTTTTAATGTTATTGGCTAAAAGGTCCTCATAAGCAACTATTTATAGATTTTGATTGGTGAAATGGGTCTTAACAAGCAACTATTTGTAAAATTTAATTGGCGAAATGGGTCCTAATATAATGTTGTTTTAATAGTATTGGCGAATATGTAGGTTTTTTATTACATTGCTTCTGGGATTCCAGGAAAAAATATTGATCAATCCATTTGAAACACGTAGTTTGTTATGGAAATTTTTTTTATTAAATATGCCTCATAAAATAAATCATTGGTGAGTGGAAATGCATTAGACTGATAATTCATAAAATCCAAGTTATTTGGACACCCTATTGGGTGCAATTTATTCACCAATTTCGACTTGGTTGATTTCTAGAATTCGCCAATTGGTGAAGATTCGCCACTAAAGTTTTCCCTGCTAGAGACAATGAAGCCTAGCAATTTACCTAATGTGACACCGAATATGCACTTCTTAGGATTCAACCATAGCTTATATTGCTCAAATCTATCAAAATTTTGTCTTAAGATCCTAGGATGATCATCTCTAGTCTTTGATTTACCCAATAGATCATCAACATAGTCTTCCATTATGATGTGAACAAGTTCATGGAAGATGATAGTCATAGCACGTTGGTAGGTTGCCCCCACATTTTTGAGACCAAAGGGCAATGACATTATATAAAAACGTGCCCCAAGAAGTAGTAAAAGCAGTCTTATGTTGGCCCTTAGATGCAATCTTGATTTGGTTATATCTTGAAAAGCAATCCATAAGGGATAGCATGGTGTGCCCTATTGACAAATAAACTAAAATGTCAATGTTGGGTAATGGGAAATCATCCTTAGGATAAGATTTATTAAGATATTGGAAGTCTGTATAGATTTTGATACCCCCAGCAAGCTTGGCTATAAGCACAATATTGGATATCCAATCTAATTAGTCAATTGGTCTAATGAACCCAACTGTCAACAACATTTCTAACTCAAATTTGACAAGAAAAGCCACCTGTGCATGCTTTTTATGAATATTTTGTTTAACCAACTTTTCATCAGGATGCACATCAAGATGGTGTACTACCAAGGTAGGATGTAACCCAGGCATATCCGAATAGGATCAAGAAAAATTGATGATTCCCTCTTGCAGCAGATTAGCAATGACAGGATATTCTTCTTTAGGCAAATATTTAGCCACATAAGTGGTCTTTGATTCCTCTTGTGTTCCCATATTGATTTTATTTTTTTCCTCAATTAAGATTGAAGATCTTTCAAAAAAATTAGTTCTCATGAGAGGAAGATGAACATCCCCATCCTCTAATGCCTTAGGGAGGTTTTCATTAGAGGATGCACCATTTTTTTTTACTTTTGACAAGTCAAGAAGTGCCTTAGATATGTTTTCACTAGATGACTCTTTTTTAGTTTTTTTCTTTCTATTTTTTTGGTTAAGGTGTTCATCTTCCCCAAAGTGAACTCCATGGTCTTCTCCCAATCCCATAAGGTATACATATGTCTCCTCAAAAGGATATATGTCAATGGGTGTGCTTCCTTGTAGGTCCCAATCAATAAGGTCAAGGTGTGAAGTAAAAGGCTAATGGAGAAGATGGATGTGGATTCGAACAAGGAAGGAAGATCCAAATCATCATAGGAGAGTATAATGGATTCCTCTTCTAGGATGTCTTCAAGGAAATCAATTTCTACATTAATGTTATTTGACATACTACAGGATGTAGCAAACCCTTTTTGTTTCTTGTCATAACCAAGACCCAAATGTTTTGGTCGCACAAGTGTTTCAATAGGTTTTCACATTCTTTGCTCATCAACCCCTAGTCCTCCTCCCTGATAGTTGTATTTTTGTGCTAACTTAGAAGCTTGGGGATAAACTTCTTGGAAATACTCAATGAGGGCGGAGCAGAGATTTCTCTTGCTAGACTCCATTGTGTGGGAACTTTAGACATTGATGATAAGTGGATGGAACAACTTGCATGGCATGAAGCCATGGTCGACCAAGGAGGAGGTTGTATGGTAGATCTAGATCAATAACATGACAAGTTGTGTATTGTACAACTGGACCAACCTAAATAGAGAGACAAATTATACCTTCTAAATCCTTCTTTGCATTATCATAAGACTTAATAGTAATCACTGTACTATCCAAATCAGCATGAGTGTACCCCACCTGTTTTATGAATTTCAATGTACACAAGTTGAGGGTAGAGCCATTATCTACTAGGACTCACCTAACTTTATGCTTGGTGACAAGGAATTTTATATGAAGGGCGTGATTATGGGAAGGATCAATAGGTGGTATATCATTTTAATTGAATCCCAACTAGTAGGTGGATGATAAGTGTCCTACTCGAGCTTGGAATTGAGTAGGATCTATGTCATTCGGTACTAGGGTATCCTATAGAGCCTTGGTAAGGATTTATTGGTGGAAAGGAGAAGAATTTAGCAAATCTAAAATAGATATCTATGTGGGGGTATTTCCTAGGTGATCAAGGATATTGTATTGAGTTCTTACAGGATCCTATTGGGATGAAGCAGATGGTCTAGGAACCAATATGTAGGTGTGATGTGTGGTGACAACACATTGAGGGTCCTTTCCCTTGACACAAATCATGGATACTCTTGGATGCACTTGTGTAATACACCCAACTGTATTTTCATACTTAAATGGCACTTGATTATAACTGATATTGTTGGTTCTATTATTTTGATTTCTATTATTGTTGGATCCACTATTCACATTCGAAGAGCTAGGACCTTAGTTGTGCTTAGGGAAGGAATTTCGGTATATCTACAATTGAGCATTAGATGATGTAGATTGATTTCCTTCAACCACTATTTCTCCTCAATCAATGAGATCTTAGATGTAATTGTTTAGACCTTGACACTTATTAGTGGAATGACCTTTGATTTTATGATAATAACAATACTTATTTTCTCGGTGCCAATTTGGTTTGAGTTTGGACTCATGTTGAAGGGTCTGGTTACTAGATAAACCACAACATTAGCCTGAACTAATCTCTAAAATATTTCATCTAAAGACTCCCCTCAGGGAGTGAATGTGCGTTTGGCATTTCCTTGACCCAGCTAATTGGACTAAACAAGGGGACGAGGTGCCCCTTGAGGCACATATATGACATTTTCTCTTGGGGTTTGAGGGGCGTTTTGTTGTTATTAAGAGGAACTGGCGACTTGGACATGCTTAGTATGTGACACCATCTTTAACTACATTTTTGTTCTTGTTCCAATAGAAATATTTATCACCATATTGTTTTTCTTTAACTTCCTTAAAGATCTTAATGATTCCTTTAGCGATAAGGGCCTTCTCAATGGTAGTCCATTTTTCTATGACCTCTACAAAGGTAGTCACACAATGGAGATGTAGGTTCTGAGCCAACTCTGGATGGGAGTTCTTAATAAATATGCCTACCAACTCCTTCTCAAGAAGACTACACTTGATGCAATTGGCTAAGGCTTTCCACCTTTGCAAGTAGCTAAAGAATGTTTCCCCATTAAGTTGTTTGTCCTTCATGAGATCCATGGTGTCTACATCCTTCTCTAGATTAAAAGAGAAGTGTGTGAGAAATTTTTTTGATAAATCAAAAAATGTGAAAATTGAACCTTGTGGAAGATGCAAGAACCACTCCAAGGCTTGTCCTATTAAGCTACGGGGGAAGAGTCGAAGGAGGTAGTTGTCATTGTATTGGACCTCCTAACATTGCATGAAAAAATCTTATAAGTGGTCTCATCGGTCACCCTTCCCCTTATACTTATCAAATTTTGGAATTTCAAAGTGCTTTGGGAAGGGAACTGTAGAAATTGATGGATCGAAGGGATAAGGACAAATGTCCTCAAATTTGAAGGACTTTTTTGAGGTTTCAGTTTGTAAGTCTTTCAAAGAGGCTTTCATATCCTCCCATTCTTTGTTGATAGGTGTAGATGGGAGAGCACCTATCAGATTGGATTGGTCATAGGGATCATATTGATGATATGGAGGTGGTGGTGGAAGTGTTTAGTCATATGATGGTGGAGGATATGAGGGGACCTGTTGGTATTGTTCGTTATAAGTTGGTTGTGGTTTGGTGTAAACTTGTTGGTGGGATGGCGATGCTTGATAGTAGGATGAAGAAGCAACATGTTGTTGAGATGGTGCCTACTGATAATAGGATGGATTGGGTTGATAATTTTATGTAGGTTGTTGTTAAGGGACATATGGAGGCTATTGTGGATTAGGTTTTTGTTGGTAAGTGTTTTGCATGGGTTGTTGGGGATTAATGTAGGGTGGTTATTGTTGGAATTTTTGTTGATTGTATTGATAATTAGGATTTGGATTAGATACGGTGTATTGTTGTCTTGGAGTGCCTGGTGGAGGAGGTGGTTGGTAATAGGTATTTTTTGGAGGTGGTTCCAAAAAGTGTGGGGGTTGATGGTAGTGAGGTGAGAAATAATGAGGTGGTTGTTGAGGTTGATATTGGTATTGATTTTGGGGGTTACCTTGGGATTGAGAAGGGGTTTCTTGTGGTTGCAGATTGACTTGTGATTGAGGTTGTGGTTGAGGTTGGTGTTGATGTTGTGACTATGGTTGATGTTGAGGTTGTGGTTGATGTTGCGGTTGTGGTTTAGGTTGGGGTTGATGTTGTGGTTGTGGTTGGTGATAAGATGATGGTTGTGGGATAGAATGACTAGGATTGAATAGTGGTGGTGATAATGTTAGCAAGTGTGTGTGAATGAGGTGTATATGAGGGGGTGTAGAAGAAAAAGGATTGGATGTAGCTCCCCTAGTGTTTATTGATGACTAATTGGGTTGATTTTGTCAAAGAGGTGGTGCAGATGGAGTAGGAATGGGACCTTGTGGATAATTTTTGTTGGGTGCTACTCCCATGACTAAAATCTGAATAGAGGGAGATGATATACAATAACACACATCATTTTTGAGCCCTAGTTGAACCATGTGTCTTGCGTGGTAACCTAAGGAACCTGAGGGACTAACGATCCTAGATTAGCCTAAGAGCTCCAAGGATCCTATGATTGGGTGGGTAAGGTGCTAAAGTATTGTGACATGTCAAACCCCAGTGATGGTTTAGCACCCTTAATAAGTAGTGTAGCAAGGATTTAATCTCCACACTCAACAAGGAGGTGATCAATCATTTGGAAATTGGTGGGATTGCTAAGATACTCATTGACAATTAACTCGAGTTGACTAACCATACCCTCAATTCCCGAATCTTGACCAGGGATGCTATAATGTTGTGATCCACTATTAGGGGGAAGATTGGGAAGATACTATGGTTGACTAGCTTAGGACTATTGTAGTTCCATGAGCCTTTTCACCTATGATCATGTGGTAATGGGCATGAAAACATGGATAACCAAAAGATGAAGATGACGTAAAACTCTAGGATGTACCTAAGTGATGATGATTTGTATTACTAATTAAAAGATTACCAGGATGATGGAATAATCAATTGGATGATTGTTTGGACTAGATTTTTGATTGGATTGGATCAGATGGATTGATTGATTGGATTGACTCCAACCTAGACTTGATAGCTTAACTATATGATAAAGGATGATGATGATTGGATTGGATTGGATGTCAAAAAGGATGATTACGAAAAAAATCCACCTCTATATGGAAATGAGGGATTACTAACTCAGGATGGATGACATTCCTAAGTGAGTAAGGATGACAAGGATTAGGTTTAGTTAATTAACCCAAGTGGATAAAAAGCTCTTGAATTGACATTTAGGGGATTCAAATTGATTGATAAATGATTACTAAGCTAACTAAGGATGTCTTAAGATGAACCTATGTGATTAGATGGATGATTGGATGACTTTCAAAAAAATTGAATGCACTAAAATGATGACTGTGAGCAGATGGATGATGATAAAAATGTTTCGATCATAGGAGTAGACTTGGAACAAGGTATGCTTTCAGTTGCCAAACGAGTTCACTCTCTAGTTTTTGTATGAGAAGTGGACTCACCTCTATTTCTAGTGAATTTTCCTCTTTGGTTCATAGGTTCACCTAACTAGGATGTCATGGATTCACCCTTAAGGGTAGTAGGTTTTCCTCTCTACTTTCATAGGTTCGTCTATGCTCTATGACTGTGTGGATCAAGTTGCAGGATTTCCCAAATAGAATGTGGATTCACCTAATCAAGTAACTGTATGGAACAAGTCACAGGATTTCCTAAACAAGTCATGGATTCACCTAACCAGGTAATTATACCGATGGGGATAGTGAAATCACCTATGAGTAATGTGGGATCACCCAAACGAGTATATGCAGGATCGCCTATCTAAGACACAAGATGGCCTAAGTCTAGATATGTACAGACAAGGAAGTACAAAGTCAAAAGTAGAATCACCTATCAATGACATAGATTTTCCTATTTTCGGAGATGTACGGACACAGAAAAATTGTCTATCTAGAACACAGGATCACCCAAGGGGTGAATGGAATAGATGAGTGGATTCGCCTCTATAAGAAGCATATTTTCCTATTGGGGGTGGAGGTGTATGGATGACTCTAATGGATTCACCCTTTTGGGGAGTGAAATTTCCTATTCAAGGATACGTATGAACACAGGGCAGAATCACCTCTTGGAGAAGCGAGATCACCCAAGGGGTAAATAGACTTGATGGGTGGATTTTCCTCTATAAGAAGCAGATTCTCCTATTGAAGCTGACAAACTAAATAGACCGATTGGACAGGGACATGAAATTTCCCCTTTTGGGGAAAATTCACCCATTCGCAATGTGGATTTACCTCTTTGGGAAGCAAATTCACCCCTATGGAAGAGATGGACTATGGTGAAGGAAAAACAACAACAAACAAGAAAACAATGGGCAAAGACTGACTCAAGACTAAAGACACTCACTAGTATCACACAAGAAGACACACCAAGCACATGAAAAGTCCTAAAATTAGTATTGAAGGTTTACAAACTTGATGTAGGCCCACCACCTCAAGGGGTTAATAGTCCATGATAGTCAAGTGGAAACACCCTTTCTCGTAAAGGTGGATAGGTAGAGATCTAGTGGCATAGATTTGTCAACAAACGTCATGGGCTCACCTTCTCTCTCTCCTCAAGAACTATCGTAGTTCACCATGAGGATTTTTATCTCAACCTAAGGGAGTACATGGTGAGTAGCTTTGGGGTGTCATCTAAAATCCCTACACTACACCAATTTGTGACTAAAACATGGGTCTTAAACTAGTTTGTACATGCAACTAGGGGAGTCCTTAATACACCAAGAGGGTGGGTGAGGCATGTCTATGAACACTAGACTGTCACAAGCATGGATTGGGAGATCTAGTGAGGTACTAGAAAGTTAGACCAATCCTACACATCTTAACTAGGAATCACCCTAGTATCGACACTTTGCTAGACATGATGTGACTGGATTGGGGTGCAACTTTAGTTCTCCCCCCTTTATATCCCCTATCAATTCACATGGTTGAGATCGTCCCCTAGGTGATGAAATCTTGGGCAAGTCTCCTAAAGGGAAGGAAGTGTTAGGCATTTGTGATCCCTAGGCTTGCACGTAGTGCAAGGGGAGAACATACACCCAAAACTAACACCTCCTAGGTAGACTAGACTGGAATTGGACCAACTTGTGATTTTTGATCCCCAAGCTCACCAAATGGTGAAATGGGAGAGCATACATCAACAAGTGATCCCAAACACAGAAAACAAGTTAATTGACCTTTAATTAAGCTATGTGTGCCTAAATTAATACTAAAAACAAGACAACCAAACTAATCTAAGGGCTTCAACCAATCGTCCTACAAAAGATACATTAGTATTTGTAATCATCAATCTTCATCAAGCATAGGACAATCTACACAAATTTTAGGAAAAAATCACAAATATAGGAAAATGAGTTATCAAATTAGTAACTAAACCCAAAACAAACTAAAATCTTGAACTAGAAAATTATGGTCTCAGATTTACCTTAGATTCACCCCTCGGGAGGGCAGATTCACCTATGTGGGATATTCAAGTTCACCTTTGTAGATCTTAGTTTCTCCTGTGCAGTCTAAGTGTATTTTCTCATGTATCTTTCAGGTTTTTCCATCCACGAAATCACTTGTTTGGGTAGTGTATTTTCCTCTATGTGTCAGATGTAGGAAAGCTGAAGTAGAATCACCCACTCAAGTCTAATCAAAGAGAGGTGAGTTTATAATTTCCTTTCTAGAGAGTGGATTCACCCCTACAACAAGGAAGATTCACCTGTTAGAGCGGATTTTCCCCTATAACCGAAATACTAACCTATAAAATTTAAAACAACACAAAACATGAAAGTAGACATGTGACGTGGGTCCCACTGGGTGTGCCAAAGATGTGTGTAAGTGTATTTTCTTACCTAAAATGCAAAAACACTAAATTAAATGCAAACAAAATAAAATTCAATGACACCTCGTAATAATCCTAGTTGAACTTGAACAAAAAAATATATAAAGCTTAGATTTTTACCTTGTCCAATTTGATGTGTTTTTTGGCCCTTGATCTTGATTATGTATGCTCCTTTCTTTGATACAATAGAAAAAACCTATATGATATGGATTCACAATTTGATGGAGAATGCAATGGTGTGGTTGGATGATGGATTGGATGCAAATATGTAGGTTTAAAGTGTTGCAACAATGGTGGTAGTACCTTGAATGCAAGAGGGCTTGATTGCTTGAATGTGAATGCAAAAGGTGAATGTTCAAATGAGAAAATTTGCTAAGTATTTAGCAAACTTTCCTAGAGAGAAATGAAGGGTTGAGATGCATTCTAGGGTAAGTGATTAAGGTTTGAGATGTCTTGAGACATCTCAACTCATAGGATGAACACACGTGGAGAATGAGATGGAAAGGGGAGGGTGATGTGGAGGTGATGCAGAGATCACATGGGAAAGGGTGAAAAAGACAACTCTTGTCTCATCCTCCCCAAATCTTGGGAGGATCTGACAAGAGAAGAATTTAAAAATTCTTCTAAAACCCCCCTTGGTTTTATAAATTGACCTTGGGAAGAACAAGGGGAATTAAAAATTCCCCTTGTAAGGACCTATGGATGGGGAAAGCATATTAAAAGTTGTAGTTTTATTCCTCCAAGGGGGTTGGAGAAATAAAGTGGAATTAAAAATTCCACATGTGCATGTTAGGGGAATAAAAAAGAATTTTAAATTCCTTGGGAGATGGAGATAGCTTCTCCAAAAGGAGAAAGCATTGATGAGGGTTGACCATGGTACCTTTTGATGGTGTTTTCTACACAACAACAACTCAGACAAAATACAAGTAACCTATCTCTCTTGAAAGGTAAATCTCTATTAGCAAGCCTCAAGAGATAACCCCAAGGTCTCTAATGTTAGGTCTTGACAATGCATATACAACTCAGATAATATGTGAAAATGCTAGTGATCACAAGGGGCCTTACAAATGAACAATGTTGGAAGTATACTTTCATCAGATGTAACAATATGGTGATGCTTTCAATCCTAAAACTAACCCAGATATAAAGAAAGAGAAAAAGAGAAGGGTTGAGAGAGATTCTAAACTAAATCCTAAGATCAATCACAACCATGATGAATGTTGCAAATGGAAAAATCCCCAATAAAACCAATCTCTGCTTGATCAAGGACAAACCCACAACTCCACAAAAATGGTGCAATCTTCTAAGGAAATTGGAAGATTTTTAGACTATGAATATTCATCCACATACCCAATTACTAGTGCAATGTAAAAAAGCATTCACAATTGAACTAAGCACAAAATGAGGCCTAGATAAACTTTACACAGAAAATTGCCAAAAGTATGGACTGGAGACCAATCAAACATCATTCACATTTCACCATTGACATGAAAGAACTAAAATCTACCATCTAACCTTTGAGAATTGAGAACAAGAAACCATGAACTATCAAAGTCTAACACAGAGCTTTCCAAATAAAAAATCCAATTGCATTAACTTCTCCAGCATTACATAACAATTTCAAGTCTCTCTCCTCTCCTACAGCTACTGACTTACAGAATCTAACTCCTAACTTGGCCAATTTTGGCTTTCTATAGCTTCTAATCAGCTATTCTAACCCCTAAAATCTAACCCTTTACAAATGAGAAGGCACTTCCCTTTTATAGATATTACATTTCAATTTCAATGGCTAGGATTAAGTTAATCCAAGGGCCCAGATTTCTCATCTAGAAGCATCAAGAGGTTACATTTAATTTGGGAGCTCATGGTACATCATCATCCAATCGTATAAAAGCAGTTACATCATGGAACAATGAGAAAACAATATTCTGCCAACTTGGCATTGATAATAATCATCATTGGATAAAGAAAACAACATCACATGGTGCTAATAGGTTCCAAAAATTCCTTCCAGTTGTGGATAGTTTGGGCACAGATTCTTATGCAAGCCCCACATTTAATATTTGAGTTGAACTCTTCCAATTTCCCTCTTGACACGAATCCATATGCAAGTCCCCCTTTTGATTTATTTAATCCTGAAAAATAGATATCATCATTAGTAGCTCACATGTTAAAAATCCAATCCATAAAATATCCAAATAAACTTGAAAATTTTGGCCTTTTAAGAAAACTTTCCATTTTTGGAAATTTTTATTTTTGAAATTTTTATTTTTAAATTTTTCCATTTCAAAATTTCATTTTTGGAAGATTTTTTAAATTTCAAAAAAGAAATCCATTTTTGAAGAAAAAATAGCATTTCGCAAAAAAAAATCCATTTTTGGGAAAAAAAAAATTCCATTTTTGGAAAATTTAAGGATTTTGAGGGGGTCTTGGATTTTTCAAAAATGGAAATTTTCAGAAAATCCGAGGTAGCTTGGATTTTTGATGCTTAATCCTCATGGAAAATCTAAGGTAGCTTGGATTACCTGAAATTTCAAAAATTGTCATTTTTGAAAAAAAAATACATTTCGGGAAAAATTTCCATTTTAGGAAAAAAAAAATCCATTTTTGGAAAATTTCAAGATTTTTGAGGGAGCTCGAATTTTCCAAAAATGGAAATTTAATCCGAGGTAGCTTGGATTCAAATCCAAGTAGGTCAAAATCCCCTAAACTTCATAACATTTTTCTAGAAGGAATTTTCAAAAAATTCAAAACAACCCCACTAATTTTTCTCATTCCTCTATCCATGGGTGCAAAAAATATTTACATATAACATTGAAAATTCACTCAAAATCCCCATTTTGAAAATACAAGATAGGTGGATTTCCCAGAGCCTCAAAATATTGCCTTCATCAAACCAAGTCTGGACTTAATCCCAAAATAACCTCCCAGAAGAGCAAAATTAAAAATTCAACCAAGCCAAGATGTTGAGATGCAAAAGAAAAAAGAGGGTCCCCACCTCTGGTGGGGCATGTGTGAAAAAATTGCACAACAAATGGTGACTCTGCTAGGGAAATGCTCTAGAGCATTTCGATGACAAACTAGAATCAAGAACCCAGAAAATATGGTTTTAATCCTCACATCAAGTCAACCAATAAACTAAAGTCTCAAAACCAATGAACAAGCTAGCCCTTTCTGTGCTGAAAATCCAAGTGTGTGTAGGTGTATAAATTTCCCTCCCTAAGCTATTATAGGAATCCATGTTTAGTCATGTTAAGCTACGTAAAAAATTATAACTCCAAAAGCAACCCAGATAGAGCCTCATTTCCAGTCAGGTGTCCATAGCCCTGACAAAGTTATCATTGTGATTCTCCTGAACATAGCTCTAATACCAACCAAGTATTCATAACCCTAGTAAAGATATTCAGATCTCCCTAATATGTTGAATGTCTTTTTTATTTCCAATATTTTCTCTATTCCTTCTTTTTGATATTTATTTTCTTTTCACTTTTTTCATTTCAACCCATAGGCAATGAAGCTCACACTTAGGGATGAGAATCAAAGTGGCACTGAAGCAGGAATATAAGATTTTTCACTTAACAAGACCTCACAAAGATCCTACAACAACCTCATGATTATTAAGATGTTTGTAAGATGTAATATTTGAGAAAATTTAGAAACTAACTCAATCCAATGACTTATCCACTTTATACGTTTAGCACATGTGACACTGAATGAAGGACTTTCACCAAGCTATCAGGAAAAATGATTAGAGTTTGTAAAAGAAATACCCAAATAGTCCCAAATAATGAATAATTATTGTGCAAGAAAGAAACTTCCCTAGCCAGAAAAAAAGAGAAACCCAAGGTGGAGAAGCAAAGTAACAGCCAAACAAAAACCCAAAGAAAACCTAAACTAACAAAAACAGAAGCAAACCAAAAGCAAGGCAAAGCAATCTAAACTAAAGATATCTATCCTAAAGAAAACATAAAATAGACAAAAGTAAAAGAACAACAAGGCAAGTTGCATTTATTCAAATTAACATTATGTACAAGGAGACTCAAAGTGGCTCATGATTAGACAAGGAAAACTAAGTCCCACCCCCATATGGTTAATCAATGCATGAACAAGCAGTAATGTAATGGTAATATTCCTCAAGAATGAAATTTTTTCTTTATAATCAGTAAAATAAATCTCCACATTGTAGCATTCAAACTCAACCTCATAATTAGGAATAATCAATAATTGAGGTAACTCATTAGGACCATGATTAACAGTAAGGAAATAAAAATCTAGTGTGCTCCTTGTTGAGATCGAAGCTTACCTCAATTATTAAGCTTATAAATTTTGAAGCTTTATAATCAAATTTATAAGCTTCAAAATTCACAGTAAGGAAAAAAAAATCTAGTGTGCTCCTTGTTGAGATTGAACATCATTTTTATCACCCTTCAATTGTGAAGAGTTGATATCTATGTTGTTAGGAGGTATCCATTGATGATGCAACATTCCTCTCGCATTCAAAATATGCAAAACAAAATTAGAGTTATCAATAAGCAATCCAAGGTGAAATTCAGATTAAATAAAATTAAAATTAACATCATGGAACTTTTCACTTGTTTGAGTTTCTTCATGAGTTATCAATGATGAGAATGCAGAAGCTTCGTCATGCACAGTGAATTCCTCAATAGGATGTTCAGACTGACCTTTAAACATATTTTCACCTACAACAATGTGATCAAGCCAATCAATTATGACTATAATATTACTATTTTCAGCATCATTCATGTTTTCCTACACATCAGTATGAACCACATTAGCTACCTCACCCTTAATACATAAAAGCTGTGAATTTTCATTGTGCAGTTCATCAATAGACTAAGGAAAAATAGAATTTGATAAATGAGAAGACTCCATAAATTCATCTTTTGTTGGCACTAGTTCAGATTCTTGATCATAACTATTAGGAATGTTGACCACTCCATTAAGTGATTCCTCATGTCCTTCAAGACATTCATTAGCAACTTGTTGAAATTCTTCCATTGGAGACTTGTTTGATGTATATTTCTATGTATCCCTTGTATGTTGTAGTAGTTGCACTTATTCTTCCACCTCTTTTATGGCAGCCTGGCACTAGAAGCTTTTGCATGTGGAATCTTGTAATGCCTCTTCCTCGGTGGTCATGCACGCCAAGCTTAGTAATAAATAACTCCTAGTAGGTAAATAATTATAACCCCAGCCTTTGATCACATTTTATAATTTGTAAAAACAAACTCTTCAGATCTAGCTCTGTATTGATCATCCAGATGGGAGGAGCTTTGTATGGTAACCCCTTCTCTTTGTGAGTCTATATCCCTCTTTTAGTATTTGGTAGAAATCAATTTAACTCCCAGGGAACATCCTCCTTGATCTTTATAAATATTTCTTCACTTAAATGTTCCTCTATTTACTCAGATGCCTCATATTTGTCTTCCTTACACTCAGTCCCTTCCAGAGCCACCTCAACATCAGCTGCAACATCATCTCTGGATTTAGAATTTGTTGGCTTCTATGTAGTGCATTCCTTGTCTGACTTTTCTTTCCACTCCAAGTATCTCCCAACTTTAATGATAATTTCCACACATGAATGACAAGTGAACTCTGAATGGGCTGCATTATGAACTCTACACCATTTAGATGAGATGAAATCTTGCAAACCCTTACCACCACTGAGTTGATCTTCAACTATCTATGTAAATGCCTTAATAGTAATGTCAATAAACTCTAAATCTATGGAGGCTAGTGGTTCAAGTAGGTTTTGCATGAAAATACCCCTTTGCAAAACCATCTCAATTTTACCCAAAAAGGCTAAGCATTCAAACTCATTATGCCTAGTGGTATTATGAATTTTTCACTGGTCTGATAATACATAGTGATACAAAGCCTTATTATTCAAGAGATCCAATCTCTTATTCAGAGACTCACAAAGTTGAGGAAAATCAATCTAAAGACCATTTCCATCATGAAAAACATAAGACTCTTGACTCAGAATTTGTACTTTCAGATTTAGAGATCTACTTTGGCATCTAAAATTTCTGGCCAGGATTCATCTAACTTCCCACTTATGTCACCTCTGGCTTAGCTCCTCCTTCTAGTGGCTAATTTGTTGATGGTGTTTTCTGTACATCAATAACCTGTGTATAAAATGTGACATTCTATCTCTTTGAAAGGAAAATCTCTATCAAAAAGCCCTTAAAGAGAGGTTCCCATAATAATGCTGGCCCTGAGTAATGAAAAAAAGAACTCAGATGGAAGAGGAAAATGTTTGTAAATCATAAGGGGCCTTATAAAATGACAATGTCAAAGTATCTCTTTCATCAACATATCAATATGGGTGATATTTCTAATCCTACAAATCCAACTGCAAATCCGTGAAATACTGCAAGAGGGGTTGGGCTGAGAGAGATTCTAAACTAACTCCTAAAACCAATCACAACAGCCACGAATGCTGCAAGTTCTGGATATCCTAATAAAACTAATCATTGGATCTAAGGATAAGCCCAGCAACTCCGCAGAATGGTACACCTTCTAAGAAATTCAAAGATTTTCTAGACTATGAAGCATTCATCCACATATCCAATAACTAGCGCAATGTAAACAAGCATCCACAGTTGAACTTAGCACAAAGTAAGGCCCATACTAACTTTACACAACAACTTGCAATCAAAAAATTACTAAAATTTTGGACCAGAGATCGATCAAACATCATTCAAATTTTACCATTATTGCAAAAGAACTGAAATCTACCATCTGACATCCGAGAATCAAGAACAAGAAACCATAAACTATCAAAGTATAACACAAAGCTTTCCAAATCAACAATACAATTGCATTAACTCCTCTAGAATTTACATAACAATTTCTAGTCTCTCTCCTCTCCTACAACTATTGCCTTACAAAATCTAACTCGTAACTTAGCCAATTGTGGCTTTCTACAACTTCTAATCAAATATTCTAACCCCTTACAAATGAGAAGGAAATGTCCTTTTATATATTTTACATTATAATTTCAATGGATAGGATTAAATCAATCCAATGGCATAAATTACACTTCTAGAAGCATTCAGTAGTTACATTAGGGTTTTAGCATCTAGATACATCATCATCCAATTGTATAAAAGTAGTTACACCATGGAATAATGGGAAAATAATATTTTTCCAACTTGGATTTGATAACAATCATCATTAGATAAATCAAACATCACATGGTGCAAATAGCTTCCAAAACTTCCTTCCAGTTGTAAACAATTTGGGCACGGATTCTTATGCACGCCCCACATTTAATATTTGAGTTGAACTCTTCTAGAATTTCCCTCTTGGCACGAATCCATATGTAGGTCCCCCTTTTGATTTCTTTAATCTTGAAAAATAGATACCATCATTAGTAGCTCACATGTTAAAAAAAAATCCCATCCATAAAATATCCAAATCAAACTTGAATAGAATTTTGGCCCTTTTAAGAAAACTTTCCATTTTTGGAATTTTTTTAGTTTCAAAATTTTTTACCTTTCAAGAATTTTTCATATTTAGGAACATTTTAAAATTTCAAGGAAAAATTTGAGGTAGCTTGGATTTTCCGATGTTTAATCCTCATGGAAAATCTAAGGTACATTCTAGAATTTTCCATGTTTAATCCTCATGGAAAATCCAAGGTAGCTTGGATTTTCCGAAATCCAAGCGAGGTCAAAATCTCCTAAACTTCATAACTTTTTTTTTTAGAAGGAATTTTTGAAAAGTTTAAAAAGCAACCTGGCTTAATTTTTCATCCTCTATCCATGGGTGCAGAAAAAACTTACAAATGATGTTGAAAATTCACCTCAAATTGGTTTTCGGGGAATCCGAGGTAGCTTGGATTTTTGAAGGTTTCATCCTCATGGAAAATCTGAGGTAGGTCAAAATCCCCTAAACTTCATAACTTTTTTTGTAGAAGGAATTTTTTGAAAGTTCAAAAAGTAACCTGGCCTAATTTTTCATCCTCTATCCACAGGTAGAAAAATTATTTACAAATGATGTTGGAAATTTACCTCAAAATTGGTTTTCAAGGAATCTGAGGTAGCTTGGATTTTTCAAAATCCAAGCCAGGTCAAAATCCCCTAAACTTCATAACTTTTTTTCTAGAAGGAATTTTTGAAAAGTTTGAAAAGAAAACTAGCCTAATTTTTCATACTCTATCCACATGTATGAAAAATAATTTCATATAACATTGAGAATTCACTTTAAATTTCCCATTTCCAAAATCCAAGAAAGGTGAATTTTCCCCAGAGCCTCAAAATATTGCCTTCATCAAACCAAGTCTGGACTTAATACCAAAATAACCTCCCAAGAAGAGAAAAACTAAAAATTTGACCAAGCTAAGATGTGGAGATGCAAAAGAAAAAAGAGGGTCCCTACCTCCAGTGGGGCGTGTGTGCAAAATTGCACAACACTCCCTTTGTATGTTGCTTCTTCATCAATGTTTCAAGGACTGATTTCTTCATCTTCATATATGTTATGGGATTCTTTTCCTTAGTGCAACATCTTTCTTCTGCAATAAATTTTTCATATATTTTTACAAAAGTACTAGTAGAGGAACTCATTCCTTTCTCAAATCCAATGCCAACCTTCTCCTTCGGTTTTGATGGCTTTTGTGACTTAACCATTTCATCAAGAATATAAGTACCTCATTTTAGTTTTAGACCCTTATTGATCTGCTCCTTAGCATTCTCCAATTATTTTCTTAGAGTGACTACTACTTCTAACTTCATGCATCTCTCTACTTCAGATTTTAGCTTGGACTTCATTACATCTTCACCTCTTTTAGCTTCTTCTACTTGTAGTTTCAAATTTACCACCAGCTTATTTGATTCTTCAAGTTCTTGATTTAATCTGTCAATCTCCTTTTGAAAATTCTTCTTCAATTTCTTGTTTTCTCTC
>VDFB02012245.1:0-14030 GCA_007258455.2 Sequoia sempervirens | reverse complement strand
GGCGATCCTTCACACTGACATGGAAAGCAGGGATACACTTGAATGCAACATTAACTTCATTTAAAAGATCTAAGGGCAGATCTTTTCTGGAGGCTGATATTTTTGTAAGCCCTAGGGGCCGACACTTTTTGTATATAGGGAATTTTTGCCTCTTTGTAAAAGAGTTCGGATTATGCATTCTGGAGAGTTAGTGATTTTTAACAATCCTTTCTCAGTTGATGTATGTTTTGTAACTCATTTCAATTTTGGGAATATAAAAAATAGAGTTTACCTTGGAAGCTAGTGTTAGTGTTTAGACTACTCTCATTTCTGTATTTTTAGATTATGCAAGTTTTCAACTGTGCTTTTCTAAGTCTGCATTCATACCTTAAAGCTATGAAATTCATCTTTCCTTCTTAAAATATGTATGTAGATCAAGCCTTTTTAAGAATGATGCATAAGTTCAAAGAGGTTATGTTGAAGTAAATGAAATAGCTACCATTAGTTGTCTAGTGTATGTTCATCTTGTTTTCATTTCATGATTTCTATCAATTTGGTGTACTCATAGTATTTAGTTTTATTTTTATGCACTCTTCTCCTTTTTTTCTTTTTACAAAATCAGTAGTTTAGGTGACACCAAAGTGCTTCTGCCTCTCCGGAGGTTGACCTTTTTTACAAGAAACCCACATCTTTAGAGGTCTTCCCATGTTACACTAAGGTGTTTAACATCAGGTTCAATAGGGTACAATTTCAGGTGATAACAGTTTCTGGCACGCCCGGTGGGACTATTCGAATCAGAACAGTTTAAAGAGTACATATTACTATTGGTTTTTTGATATGCAGCCAGAAAGTTTCAAGTCTTTTAAATAGATGACATTAGCATATCATGGCGACTCTGAGTTTGGGAAGTAGTAGAAAAGCCAGTGCATTAATAATAAATTCAACATACTGAGAGATTTGGTGTCTATCTCAATATCATTCAGCCTTTGAAGGCAGTTCGAACAACACCTGGAGAGTCTGAATTCAAATCTTCTGGTTTCACAGGCATAAGTGTTTGTATGTCTCAAAAGAATCTGTTAGTTCTAAGTTTCTAGCTCTTTGAATGAAAAGATGTCAAATATTCATGAAAATGCTTACTATTACCCTCCACTTCATAAGTATGTTGCTCCCACACCTTATCAGTTACATTCAACCAACCATAATGTTGGTTTTGGCCCAATTCCCCTTGCAGCAACAACTAATCAACATTTTCATCATGTTTCCTACCCTCCCACTCCTATTCAACCTTTGTTTCAATCAGTATTTGATTAAAATCAACCCCAAGAGGAGGTTTTTGATGTTAACCAATATGATTATTTATATAATCAGCCTCAAAAACATCCATACCAGAACATATTGGACCTGCTCCAACAGATTGACCATACGTTTTGGGATCTAAGTCAAGGTCTTCACAATATTACGATTAATGATATTAGTACGGTGCTTGCATGCTTATCTAAGATGTTGATTGATGTCAAGGTGTAGAAAGGTATCATTATGCAACAACAAGAAGTGGCTTAACAAGTCTACTTTTATGATCAAGAGAGAGTGGCAAAAAGAATCTAGTTCGAGGAAGACCTTGAACAGGAAATAGATACTAAGGAAGAACAAATGAAGTTGCTCTCTACTTAGGTGTGGAATACTCAAGCTTACTTAGATTATCAACACCAACTAATGGAGGAGTTTCAAAAGAGGCAGCTTGAGGGGAGTTTCAAAGAACATAGAGTTGTTGCAGAAGAAGAGAAGCTCACTGATCAAGTTAGTTCATTCACCCGGGAGGAGATTAGAATTCCAAATCTGTTACATCTAGCTCTGGAGGAATATAGAAAGCAACAACAACAAGTGATTGAACAGAAGGAAGACATTGGAGAGTTACTGATTGGTGGCAACCAACAAGACAATGGAGGCTTAATTTAGGAAGAAAACCCTGGAATTGAACTTGATTCTATCCTCCAAGGTGAGAGTTTTGATGTTTTTGAGCATGTTCTGGATGAGGAAGCCAATGTTGAGCTTTTTGAAGAGTTGTCCACATGTATTATTGAACAGTTTTGTTCAACATTGGATAGAAAAGAATCAGAAGAAGTTGAGGGTTATGATGATCTTGAGCAACAACTTGCATAATTTCTAAAACAACAGGAGGAGCCTCATGAACCTGTTCTTCAAGATTATATCTGGTTAGAGGAGCTTCCATTATATTGTGCAAAAGAGCTTGAGATTTCATCACCATTAGAATTGTTGCCTTCCTTTCTTGAGGAAAACAAGCCTGAATCAGAATGTAATTCTTCTGGTAATGATAAGAATTATAAGCAGCTTCCTTTCTGGAGTATGAATGAGCTAGAGATTGAAAAATTGATTGAAAATGTGTTGGAGGAAGCCATCTCATTATTCTCCATTGAAGGAATGAATTTTTATTTTGGAAAGCACGAGCATGCTGAGGAGGTTTCTATTTTCCCACCAAGTTAGTCAATGAGGTTAGATATTTCTAGCCCCCAAGGTGATAAAATGGCAGTGAATGGGCAAGAGGTCAACAAAGAGAGCTCAATTTTTGTCTTTACAAGGGGTTTTTTGATTAGATATTTAGCCCAAATGGATTTTAATAAAGCACCAATGATCAATCTTGCACCCATACATGAAGACACAATAGAAGATGTTATCAAGGATGCACTCGTAGCCAAACAAGAGTATGTTCAACTTACTTATCCTCCTTTGGTTGATAATACATGTGGTTTGTCTAGTGAGGCAAGTAAGCTTGTTCGCCTTTTTCAAGAAGCAGTGCATCAACTTGTTAAACATTTTTCTGTGTATCATTTTTACTCAGCTGTCCTTAAGCATGCCAGTCATTATACTTTGAAAAGAAAGGGCAACTATTTCAATCATCCTATAAATGGTTTTGTTTGACCAATTTCTTATTGGTTAGTGTAGGGTAGGTTTAGTTGTAATTTTTCAATTCCCTAAGTGTTGTTCCAGCAGTGTTAGATAGTTTCCTTTCTTCAGTTTTCTTGATTTCAATAGGTTTCCAAGTGTTCTAATGAGTTATAAATAAGTTACAACCATGTACAAGCTTCTCTAGATCTATTTCTAATTTTTCCCCAATGACTCCATGCCCAATGGATAGGCCTAGACTACTGGTTTTCATGTTTAGCAGGCAAACATCCAGCTGAGGTCACCAAAAATGTTACCCAATTTTCATCTACAAGCTCAATCAGGGGAAATTATGTTTTAAATTTGACACGTGGATTAAATGTGGCTCCCACAAGGGTTAAGCCCAATGTGCAGGTCTTCGGATTTCATTGGGAAGGTTTTCATTTGATGCTATTTCACAAGGAGGTCTATTGGAAGCCTTGCCTCGGTTAGATTTGGCATAAAATTCCTGATGAAGAAAGTCGCTGAGACTAGCTAGATGTCTTACCAACTGGTAGTATGGTTCTAATTCATTTGAAATACATCGGTCACCCAGACATTTCAGTCGCTAGGATTTTTTATGTATTTCTCTGATGGAAAGAAGTCAAGCTGACCCTTGTGCACAAGGCTAGCATCACCGAAAGAGGGGTGTCTTCAACATAAAGTCTTGCCGATCAAACAAAGTCTCACCAAAAGAATGGAACTTTCAGCGTAATGTTGAGCTTGGGGAGATGTCTCAGCGACTGCATGAAGTCATGCCAAAATTTGTTCAGAGGGCTGGTGTCAGGGAGAAGGGTTCACATTCGCTGAGAGGTCTTGGCGAAAAGAAATGTCATCACAAAGAAAGGAAGGGCCTCGCTATGACATCTTGGCGACCATGTGGAGTCTCCCCGAAATGAAATCAGCTCACCGAAGGTTTTTCCTTCGGCATAATGTCTCATCGATAGCAAAAGTCTCACTGAAGGGGATTTCCTTCAGCATAACATCTCACCGAAACATGGGAGTCTCATCAAAAGAAATGATCAAAGCTTGGGGAAAGCGGAATGCCTTCGACGTGTAGTCTTGCCGACCCGATAAGGTCTCGCTGAATGGACATTTGGAATCAGTAAGACTCCTAGCCATGGAGTTGACTGATTACGATGTTCCGTCACAAACGCAGTCTAGGGCGCATAATTTTGACATCGGCAAGATTCTTTACAACTTGCTATGCTCTTGGCCGACAATGGAGAGCTCCCGCCGACAGCAAATGACGCCAATCGAAAAAGGGTATCGACATGACTCTTAGCGCCCGCTATGACCTATTGCCAAAGGTGAAAGTCTTGTCAATGGTTTCAGGGATGTCGATATGACTTTTATAGATCGATGTAAACTCTCACCGATGGGTGTATGCTTGCTGATGCTGTTGTAGAGTATAATCGCATCGGGGAGACACGGTAAGTGTCTCACTGACATGCGATTTAATTTGAGCGACCTTTGACCGTCTAGCGATCCCATGTAACATCTATTCATCCAATCGGAGGAGGCTACAGGAGAGCCGTGGCAGTTTGACCCCTGTGAAGAAGATCAACAAAATATAAGCGGGATATGCCTCGGAAATGAGCATCAAAGCAGTTCGACAGGAAGTTCGAGGTGACAGCCATGTAAAGAATACCTGTTGCAAAGATCCGGCTTCTCCTAAGGGCTTATCTTTCACAATCAAATGGACAACAGGATGTACCTTGAATGCAACATTAACTCTTTACTTTAAAAGATCTAAGGGCAGATTTTTGAACATTGATATTTTTGTAAGCCCTAGGGGCCGACATCTTTTTGTATATAGGGCATTTTTTGCCTCTTTGTAAAAGGAGTTCGGATTATGCATTCTCAAGAGTTAGTGATTTTTAACAATCCTTCCTCAGCTGATGTATGCTTTGTAACTCATTTCGATTTTGGAATATAAAACACAGAGTTTACCTTGGAAGCCAGTGTTAGTGTTTAGACTACTCTCATTTCTGTATTTTTAGACTATGCAAGTTTTCAACTGTGCTTTTCTAAGTCTGCATTCATACCTTAAAGTTGTGAAATTCATCTTTCCTTCTTAAAATATGTATGTAGATCAAGCCTTTTTAAGAATGATGCATAAGTTCAAAAGGGTTATGTTGAGTAAATGAAATAGCTACCATTAGTTTTCTAGTGTATGTTCATCTTGTTTTCATTTCATGATTTCTTATCAGTTAGGTGTATCACCATAATATTTAGTTTTATTTTTATGCACTCCTCCCTTTTCCTTTACAAAATCAGTAGTTTAGGTGATACCAAAGGAAGTCGGCCTTTTCCGGAGGTTGACCTCTATTTACAAGAAACCCATATCTTTAGAGGTCTTCCCATATTTGAGGTGTTGAAACTCAATTCAGGTGCAATTTCGTGATAATGATAATATAAAGAAATATACTCTTGTAGAGGAGGGTATTTACTACCCTCAAGATAACAAAATGTCAACGAGCAAATTGTCTCTCATATACCTTAATTGACTTGGCTCAAGTGAGGTAGAAATAGAAATATTTTAAAACAAAAATCTAAGTTAAATTTAACAATATTTTAACAATGAATACAATTGCCTTAATAACTTGTAGACACTGAATGATAAAAATATTTAATCTACAAAAATGGTATACAAAATGTAGTACCAGTTGGATGAAGTCTTGACCTTGGATACCAGTGCTTGTGAGAACATCTGCGCACTCGCATTGTCATCAATACAAATAAGGCCCAAAAACTGTCAGAGTGAGGTCCTTTGTTTATTTAACTTGTAAAACACCTGCACACATGAAGACAGGGGAAAATGTTGGGGCTATACAGGGGTTTTCCTTAGTCAAACCCTCATGTTTCCACCTCCATGGATAACCAGACAATATTGGAATGCATTAAAATAAAATAGAAATGCGATAGAAGCAAACCCCATTATGGAGGAGAACCACTATCACGATTAAAAAATGCTATACGAGATCAATTAAGTACAATAATATATGAGATTGATAAATGAAAAGTAAGAGAGTATTACCAATAGTTGTGGCCCCTCTCTTGAGATGATAGATGTGATGAGATCATGTGCAAGAGGAATCCTTGTTGTCATAATTGTGATAGAGTTTTTGCTAAGAGTGAGAAGTAGAGAGCTTCCAGTAGAAAATGTTCCTCCCAAAAATGAGATAGAGGCAGTATTGTTCTAAGACTAGGTGGGAATAGTCGTTACAATTGCATTTGGGTGTTGGGACACGTGTCACAAATGAATTGTACAAAATATTCTCGTTTGAATCTCAAATTTTAGCGAGACGTTTGTGTGTCACAAAGATGTCTTCGCATTGTGCTATTGTCTAACCAATTTCCTTTGAAATTCAAAATATAGACTACAAATGCTTCATCATTGCTATCCATGACATTGGAATCATGAAACCACGATTATAGATTTTGTCATAAATGCACCGGGTGCCATGCATAAGTGTGAAATTGACCTAAGGTGTAATTTTTTACACTACATTTTTCCCTCACTTTAGTGAGTTGATCATCAGGCAGATCAACTACACTAAAGTAGCTAAAAAGATGTAAAATATTAAGTACAACAAGTGCATTAATTGCCCTAGAAAAAGGATACTGTAGAGAACGCAAAGGTTGACACAAACAATGCCCCCAATGCTCAGCGAAAATTTGGCTGCAAAATTAAAAAATTGTTAATTCTAAAAATGGAAGAAGCTACTTTGACAAGAAGAATGCTTAAGAAGACGTTAGTGAGTCAAAGGAAAAAATTTGATAAAGATGTGAATATATGCCCCCCTCGTGTTTTTTCCCCAACTAGAAGGGTAAAAATAGGAAGGTAGTGGAATTTGATTGCCACAAAAAAATTCAAAAATAGGCAAAATTTTGACTATATACTCACTAGGTGGGCCCTAGAAGGGTCATTTTTACTATGCACAACAAGGATTTTCGCTCAAAGTTCTATAGTTATTTAGCAAAAATGCCTCACTGACCAAAGTTCACGCCATCATACATTGAGAAGCTTTGCACCACCATGGAGACATATGAGCCCTAGACGAGGCAAACCAATTTTGTTAATTTCGCATTCATTTTACGCATTTAATCTCAGTATGAAAAATTAAGGCAATGCAAGCGCCCTAGGTACGCGTCAATGTTCGAGATCTTGTGCTAGTGTTCAGAGCTTCACATGGTCGTCTAGGGGATAGTTTCACGCTAGCATCTAGAAGGTTGCGATAGCATCTTGAAAGTTAGAGATGAAAATTTTGTTGAAAATTTAAAGTTTGACAAGTTTAGAATAGATGCAGGATTTTGTGTGAAAAAATTGCATTTTTGTAGACTTTACGATAGGTTCAAGAGCATATCAATGGTCTCATTCTATCTCTCCTATGCAACCACATAGGAGATGTTACAACACAGGACTAGAGCTTATTGCATCAAGTGAGTCTCTAGTGGATGTATGAGATGTTAGAGATGCAATTCCATCCTGTCATGCTAATGGTCTTGATGGAGAGGTGGGATGCGAACACCATGTCATTCCATCTCTCTACAAGGGAGATGACAATTACTTTGGTCAATGTATACCAAATCTTGCACCTCCCCATCTACAGGGAAATGATCTCACTAGATGAGTTGCAAACAACACAAGATGTCCAAGATGGTTAACTACACTATATCGCCCAAGTTGTGCCAACAAACTTGATCAGGCATATATACTTGTGATGGTTGGAGCAAAAGGTGAGTGGGAGTGCCCTTGGTACATTGCATTATGATTGTGATGTTGGAACTCCAAGTGGCCATAGACGAACGAGGATCCCACTTGCTTGCGAGCCTTGCTCAATACATTAGAGAGATGAAAGAAAGGAGGATCGTATTCACTTGAGGTTGGAGAATGTTGGCCTAACAACACCACGACCTTGATGTTGTACATATATTGTCATTGATGTCAAAGGAGTGATGTCAGCAGATTAGTGAAAATTGAATATAATTACCCATGTCATGTTAGAGTTTTTGAAACCAGGAAGTATTGTGATTAGTTGCAAAATGCTAATGTTATCTTTACTATGAAGAAGGCTACCTGTAGAATGCTTGAAATATTATCTTGTATCTATTCCTATTGTTGTAGTTAGTCTGGAAGTGTTTGTGGATATATTATGTGGTTTTCTACTCATGTATTGTATTATATTGTCATAGTGTTTTGTTCTGCATTCTATCATAGTTATGACTTGTAGCTTGGACCTAAAGTAAAGCTACTCATGGTGTATCAAATTCTAGAGTTTCAGAGGTTGAGGTTCAATAGATAGAAAGTTATAAGTAACAAAGTGTCGTATGTATTAGTTGGTTGACTATGAATAATGTCTGAGTGTTTACACCAGATAAGTGAAGTGTGCGCTAGCTAGAGGAAGCATGTGAAGATAAAATAGGGTCAATTTTAGATCTCTGAAGGAAGCACATAACATCATCTATCATTGATGGCAATAAAATTGATTTAGGACTGACACAACTACATATTTCATATCAATTTGACTTTAGGTCTACCCTTAGTCGACATGGATAAGTGTGGATGGTGTTAAGAGGCTCTTGGACGACATGAAATATCGATAATGTGTTGGAATGTATAGACTAGAATTCATCCAATGAGAGTGTGTCTACGTGTTGAGGGAATGCTATGTAATCAAAGACTTTAATGTGAATATTTGAATGATGTAATAGGAGTTGAATTCCAATCATTGTACATTATTATTAGAAGATCATATGTTGTGTAAGAGAGTGTGAAGGTTGATAAGATCAAGTGCAAGCTATGTAATTAGTCTTGAATATCCACAAACCATATCTTCATAATCTGATAGGACTAGGTCTTGCCTATTGAGTTGGTGCTCAAATCTATATGTTGGGGATTGGTGTCTCTAGTAGGTTGGTGCCTACAAACACAATTGGGGACTGGTGTCTCTGGTAGGTTGGTGCCTACTTCATGATTGTAAGTGATTCATTATTTTTGTGAGGTTGGATTTGGAAAGTAGCTCCAACCAGCTTTTCTCACCGTGGTTTTTCTCATTCTGGGTTTCTACGTATATTTAGTGTTCTTTATGTGATTGTGTGTATTTGTTTTACTTAATGGTTAAGGAATTTAATACTTGTTGCTTTGATGTTTTAAGGTTCATGTTTGGAGAAGATACTAATATTAAAGAGTTTTTGCATATACTGATTCACCCCCTCTCAGTATATTGTGTGCCCTTCACTCGAGTGATATGTCCATTATGAGTACCACATCTTGGCTACCTACATTCTCCTCTAGGTGTGGGTGTTCAAGAGTATCACCTACACACACCAATCCAATTTTACTTGATGGATCATAGGTGACTTGCCACTTGGTGTATGCATAGCCCTTGGTGCGACAACGAAAGTTTGGGGATTTATTATTTTGGAGATAGATCATGGACCAATTAGAGGTCAACAGTGTTGTATGGCAACTCTATCAGGGTATGGACCAATGGCCCACTAATAGGATGCAAATACCACACGTGTAGCATGATTGATTCTTAGTTGATCGCCATGATCAAATCATAGTGTTGATTCCCCATGCTCTCCCCACTTACATTAGGTCCTTCAGGAGTGTTGTTAAACATGGGGACCTTCCTCATCCTACCATCGGGGATGTGGTACAAAGTGAGGAGGGAAACAATGATGACGATGCTCCACCTGTACTAGAAATTGATAGTGTTAGAGTGACAAATAGTTTCCGTAGGTGGTGGGAGTCAACATGTACCACTCCCATCTTTCTAGAGGACACTATCGAAGGAGACCTAGGAATTCAAGGGTTGGATGGAGAGGAGACCCCACATGAGGAGGAAAAGGAGGCATTGGAGGAGAGGCCCATAGCCATGGTGACAGGGACACTAGGGGCTTCTGGGAGTCGGGCCACACCCATGGATCTTGATTGGCGAGCTAGGGACCCAAGTATGAGTTGGTTTATGGTTTAGATATGCTTATAGTTATATGATTATATGACTATTATGATGATGTAGCACTGATACATATCTCCTTCTTTGTGCTTGTATTTTTCATGTGAGAGTGGCTTGACTTCTTTGGTTAAGCACTAGCGGAGATAGTTCTAGCTATCTAAACTTGAGGTCATGTCCTAAACACCTATCGACCACAATAGACAACTAGGAGGCACGTCTAATTGTTTGAGCCTATAGCATGGTTTGAGAAAATGTACAAGGAGACCCGAGCAAAGCTTGTGCTAAGGGATTTCAAGCTTAGCACAATGATAGGTCAGAGAGATTAGAGGGCAACATAGCTTTACACCGTCATTTTTGAGTGAGATCTCGTCATAACGAGGGAAGAGAGTGTCAATCAGGCACATGATGGCACATGACACCCTTCAAAGCAAGGTTGAGGAGCTCAAGTGGGAGGCTAAGGTTGTGTGGATGATCACCCCCACAAATATCGATCATTCCCGAGTGTGGAAACTCATGAATAATGTGGCAAAAACTAGGCAAAGGGATGACACTCTGCGGGAACAAATTTCTACCTAGAGAGAGTAGATCGTAGGATTGATAGGGGAGCTAAGGGGACTACATACATCAATCTTGAGATTAGTCTCCCGATCTCAATCCCATGTGTCAGTCTCCCAACCATTGCGCCCAAATCTAGAACCACCATCACTAGAGGGCTCTAGGACCCATACTTCGAGCAGATAGAGCTAAGAGATGTATATTGTATAGACATTTTTTTATGTAGATACTCATGATGTATGTCATTTTTGGATGTATACATTCATACACATATTTACATACATCACATTTTGTAGTGATGATGACACATGTACATTGAGACATTTATACATATATATATATATATATGAGATTTTGATTCGACTATGACTTATGTTCTGATATATGCTTTTGATTTCATATATATTCTGAATGCATGTTGATGTATGGTTAGATTAGATACTATCATGATTTAATTAAACACATGTGAAATATATGCTTGTAAGAGAGGGGGACCAACCACGTTCAAGGCCCCAAGTCATGGAGAGCCAAGAGCGGAAGGCTGCCCTAACTTACCTCACTCTAAGGGGTGTTTTGAAATGAGGGACGAGAATGATGAGGACTATAAGGCCCTTCAATCACTTTGTAGACCCAAAACTCAGAATGGGGCTAGGCAAGCTAGTTTTTGAGTTCAACAATGTGCCTCGGGTAGCTCTCTGCCCGAGGAAAAAAGTGTGGTTCTGGGATGACAGCGCGGTGCATTGGCGTCTCTCATGTGCACTGGTGTCTGTATGACCAAAGGATTGAAAGTACAACGGGAACTTCCAAAAAATGAGTTAATAGCCTAGCTACTAGTCTTTAAGGGAACAAAATAGAACTATAAAGTAAGAGATATACAATCGAATATGATAAAACAAGTATATTAAAGCTAGGGTGACAAAGATGATCTCACAAAAGAGCTTGTTTGCCAGCTAGCTCCAAATGCACGTCCACCTACACATAAGAAGGAGGAAAATTGTTGGGGGGGGTTGTATAGGGGCTGCCTCAATCAGACCCTCGTTTTGGTGTTTCCACCTCCACGAACAGCCAAGATAGCAACAATGGAGAGAAGTATGATAAAGGAAGGAAGAAAGTAAAGAACACAATAAACACTATAAAATAGTAATGTGCTACTCACGAAATCGTAGAGGAGAGGAGTGAAAATGCTTACGACCTCCACCAAAAGCTCACTAGCTAATGAAGGAGAAAATGAGAGGACTCAAGCCCCTATTGCAATGGTGTTGTTCCACACTTGCTCTACGAGGTTGATGGAGTGTTGTTGTTGCTATAGAGTGCCAAAGTTTTGCTTGAGAGTGATGAATGCTTAATAATTCTAGAAAGATTGTGTAAAGAGATGAATTGAATGCTTGAAGGGATGAAAATGAAGGAATGAAGAGTGTTTTTGAAAGTGGGATGCAAAAAAGGGTCATATTCAGGTCGGTTGGTCAAAGAGGGGCGTTACAAATCGACCTCAATGGGAAGTGTAATGCCTCTACAGGCTTCAAACGCAAGAATCCATCAGGGATGTAAGTGTGTCGCGTGGACATCTGCATGCTGCATGGGTGTCCTCGACAATTATTCTTTTGTCAACGCACAAAATAAATTCCAAGTGGAATGAAGGAACTAGGCTAATGTGGATTTTCGCCTTCAAATTTGGTGTTCTAAGGTGAGGAAGTGTAAAAGGGGAATTTGCATAAGGGGTGCAAATTCACACCTATACATTTTTCCCCCACTTTAGCAAGCTTAAATATTGATGAGTGCTTCGGTAAAGTAGATCAGAAAGGTAGTAGGGTTAGAAATGTATACCTGAACCGTCAAGGAAGCAAACTACGATATGGTGAACTCGAGAGCGCAAGACAAAGGACTTCGTAGCCCCGTAAAACTATGAAGCTAAAGAATGGAAGCGTCTTATAGGCCCGTAGACCTGCAAGGAGGCAACCCCCAAGATTTATCACATGAAGGAATCCTGAGAAAAAAGTGCCTCACATGCCGCAGACCTATAAGGAAGGTGTCCTCCAAGATCTCTCACATGAAGGATACCCAGAAAAGCGCCTTATAGACCTGTAGACCTGCAAGGAAGCGTCCCCCAAGATCTCTCACATGGAGGAAGTCAGGAAAGCACCCTACAGACTCGTAGACTTGCAGGAAAGGTGTCCCCCAAGATCTCTCACATGGAGGAAACCTAAAGAAGCACTCTATAGACCCACAGACCTGCAGGGGAGCCACCCCCAAGATCTCTTGCATGGAGGAAGCTCAGAAGAAGTGCCCTACAGACCCGTAGACTTGTAGGGAGGTATTCCCCAAGATCTTTCACATGGAGGAAACCTAGGAAAGGGGACTCCCTAGAGTCAGAAAGGGGCTTCACAGGCGCACTTGTAAAGCGACATGTTTACTCGTAGATAGAACATGTCCGAAAGAGGCCACACAGGCAAGTAAGTGGACAGTCACATAGACTCTCAACAAGTTGGAAAATTTTTAAAGGGGTCCCTCGGGAACCCGACGTAAAGAAGGGGGTCCACTCAAAGGACACAATGTTTGAAAGTACGAAAGAGATGTTTCTTTCTCAAATTGATTTATCATCAAGGAATCCTTTTGAAAGATGTTCACTTCATCAAGGAATTCGAAAGGAAGAAAATGACCCCACATGAGGGGAAGGTCGAAGTTGCTCCCATCTCGAGGGAAGGTTCTGAAGCTCTATCTTTACAAATCCATGATGAAGGAAAACATGTTCTATTCAGGTTTCAAGTCAAGAACGTGATTCTTGAAAAGAAGTTTGTGAAGGTTCTCGAGAAAAGATTCGTTGGTGGCGAATGTGTTTTCTGAAAATCAAAATGTTATAGAAGTGGTGTTGTCACACATGAGAGGGACAACTCAAGCAAAGAAGAGAGAAAGATAAAAGGAAGAGCAAAAGAGAAAAGAACATAAATACAGGGCACAGGGGTAGCCTAATATTTTAGGGTCAAAACTGCTCATAAATATATATAAGTATAGTAATAGTATATCAAATAAACTATCATCAATCCCCTACTATATCAGACCATGTGAAGAATGCACAAGAAGACAAAGTAAAAATAAAAAATTATGTCAACATGGAAGGGAAGCCTAAATGCCCCCAACACTTTGCAACATAAACAATTTATCGAAAATCAAGTCACAAACATGGAAGAATGATGATACACATAGAAGAAGGTTTACAACACAAAAACCACATTTGTATCCAAGCATCAACAAGGGTGACAAGGGTCATCCAGGCACACATAGCTCAATCACGAGGGAACACATCACAACAAACACACATATAATCTAAAGATAAAGAAGGGGCCTCCCCTTAACATTGATCAACCAAGAGGTCATCTGCTTCCCACTCTTGATCATCGTAGGGGGAAGTAGGACAAGCCTGCAATGGTGGAATGTTAAGAGGAAGAGCGTTTGACCCTCCTGCAACAAGGGCTAAGGAAGAGTGCCCCACACGGTCCTCTTTGCCAAGCTCTTGTGGAGCTAAGGTCAACGATTTTGTAAAGATTGCTAACAAGGCCGAAACCTTGTCCAAAGAGTTAAACATGCACCTTA
>VDFB02012244.1:0-19889 GCA_007258455.2 Sequoia sempervirens | reverse complement strand
TGAACACATAACCTATTG
Source organism: Sequoia sempervirens (assembly GCA_007258455.2). Classification (NCBI taxonomy): domain Eukaryota; kingdom Viridiplantae; phylum Streptophyta; class Pinopsida; order Cupressales; family Cupressaceae; genus Sequoia; species Sequoia sempervirens. The sequence goes on along the minus strand of VDFB02012244.1, from coordinate 19,871 downwards.
TAGACCTTCATTTGTCCAAGTCACTAGCCATATCAGAGTCAACATAACCTCACATCTATGCATCTCTCCCTCCAAAACATAAAACATAATCTAAAGTTCCTTTTAAATACCTTAAATCCACTTCATTGCTTCCCAATGAGTCTTACTTGGATTGCTCATAAATCTACTCACTACTCCCATTGCATGGGCAATGTTCAAACGAGTGTGCACCATTGCACACATAAGACTCCCAGCAATTGATGAATAAGAAATACTCTTCATGTTTTCTTGATCTTGAGGTGTTTTGGGACACATTTCAAATGACAAATAAAAATGATTAGCAAGTGGATTACTCACAGGCTTAACACCCTTCATGTTGAATATGTCCAAAACTTTGTTAATGTATTTTTCTTGTGACAATATGATTTCCCTCTTACGTCTATCTCAAATTATGGTCATACCAAGTATCCTCTTTGTTGCCCCTAAGCCTTTCATTGCAAATTTTTGAGCTATATGTTGTTTCAAATCATGAACAACTCTCATGCTAGTGACAATTACTAGCATATCATCAACATAAAGTAGCAATAAAACAAATTCACCATTATCCAATACCTTGTAGTAGACAGATGGATCAGATTTGTAGTGTGTAAAGTGTTGTTTAATAATGAAAGAATCAAATTTAAGATACCATTGTCATGGGGCTTTCTTGAGCCCATACAAACTTCTCCTCAACTTGCAATACAAATATTCTTTACCTTGTTGCTCAAAACCTTCAGGCTGATGCATATACAATTCCTCTTCCATATCAGCATATAGAAATGCTATTATTGGAAAAAGGTTTAGAGAAATATATTTTTTATTTTTTATTTATTAAGGGTAAAAGTAGGAATTTGATAGGGCTCCAACTCTTTTACATAGACAAGATTAGATGCAGCTTTCAAGATGCAAAATTAGCAAAGAGACAACATGAGGGATTGAGAGTAGAAAGTCTGTAAATCAATAGTAACAATCACACCTCATATATATGGGATAAAAAATAACACAAAACATACCACCCAACAAAAATAGAGGAGACCAATAGACATAGATATAGTCATGAGACATAAAGTCATGGTACTCTAAAGAGCCCTAAACACTAAAAATAGCTCCACTTTTAGAACAATTGAAGTATATTTCCTTCCTATACATTCATCCTTTCCTAATTGTTGATCCAAAATTAGAAGAATGCATAGGATTCTGGTAAACATCTTGTCAAAAAAAAGCTCTTGGACTCAAATATCCCATCTTCATTTTCTTCATGTTTGAAGAAGGAAAAATGAACAAATGTTGAATCCCTCATAAAAGGTTAGTGACATTTTCTTCTTGGAGCACCCCAACTAAACCCTCACTAACAAATTCCTACTCCCTAGAAACCTCATCTAAAATTATCACATATAAAGAAGTTTTCCCAAGAGTATTAGAAATAGGAGAATTATTAAGATATTATTTCAATTAATCCTAACCATAGAAGTGCAAACCTCATCACCTCCATTCTCTAAGGATAACTGATCATTTGTATAACAATGATCGAGCTTCTTCTTCTTTTTTTTCTCTAGAAATATTATTTCCTCCTATTGTTCAAGCATGTAATCAAAATAAATAAGGAATCCATATATACAATATATTGCATCTATTCTCCAAAATTTGAGGACAAAGTGGCCAAATAAGGAAGCACTTTATCCACATTAGCATTCAAATAGAATTTAGCAAACAAAAAATGTTTTCTAGATTTGGTCACCTCATCAAAAATTATGAGATAACAAAAGGAATTAGTATTACTTATCAAACCATATTCTCCCAATATTCTAATGCAAGCCTAGAAGCCTAACCCAAATAGAGACCCTATTAGTGCATTCCTTCTCAAGATCAAAACTTTGTTTGTAATTTTTTAGGAAGAAACTTGACTTATTGAGAAACCAAGGGCCATATAAGATGGTCCAAACACAATCATCATGGGTTGAAAAGAAGATTAAAAAGAAATAATTAGTCATAGCTAAGATCTCAACTTGGCCACATAGTTCCTATTTTATTTAGTCTTATTTTTTTAAATGTGAATGTTTGTCCTAGCATCTAAAAACTTCCCAATAAGAGAATTTTATATGTTGAAGGATAACCTTTTAGCAATTGTATATTATAGAACCCTAAGAAAATTGCCTTGCCATGCATAATAATTCCAAAGATTAAAAAGAAATAATTAATCATAGCTAAGATTTCAACTTGGCCACATAGTTTCCATTTTATTTAGTCTTTTTTTTTTTAAATGTGAATGTTTGTCCTAGCATCTAAAAACTTCCCAATAAGAGAATTTTATATGTTGAAGGATAACCTTTTAGCAATTCTATATTCTAGAACCCTAAGAAAATTTCCTTACCATACATAATAATTCCAATATAAGGGATCAATAGGTCTAGAGCAAGAGTTACAATTAATCATTTCAACCCAAGATTTTCTCAAAGGAGCACACTATTGGTTCTTCCAATGCCAAAATAAACTACACTTATAAAACATGCCATGACCATCCACCCTTGCCACCATACATTGAGTTCCAAAGCAACAACCTCTAGCCCAATTAGAGAGGGGAGAGAAAGAACTCTAAAAATTAACCACCACACAAAGGGGAGAAGGGCTCCATCCTGAAGTCCATTCAACTTCTACACATCTGATGAACCTACAACCCATAAATAGAACTCATTGTTGACAATGTTTGTAGGTCACATGAGGGGGAAGAAAACCACATCTCAACCCTTGTCATGATACAACACCTCCAAGAAATCTAAAATCTAAAACCTCTCGCAATAGTGGGAGATGATACAACCTTGGAGGCATTGATTCCTAGGACCTCTTATCAACAAAACTCACCTTCTTAGCAAAATCATATCGAGTCACAAAAAAATTGCAAGATTTTTGATAAGCTTCTATCCATAAATCTATAAGCCTTTCTTCCTCTTCCTCATCCAAATAACCATTTCACTCATCTACAACTATCCTATCTACAACGCCCTAGCCATTGTCGTCTCCATCATCTCCATTTAAAAACTATAGTCAAGGGATTCTCCTACTCAATGCCATTAATAAAAGTAAATATTTTTTTATTAAATTAAATTCTTTCATATTATTTTTATTTAGAAATAAATATCCTTTACATATTCTTTATAAACTAAATAACTTTGCCAATAATTCAATTTATTCTTTATAAACTAAATAACTTTGCCAATAATTCAATTTGGGCCCTACAATTATATATAGTACTATCGCAAAATATTTTCAATCAATGTGAAGAGATAGATTGCAATCAATTATCTCATATTGCTTTTCCTCTTCTTGAGAGATAAGACTGTTTTTCTATCTTGATTGAGCCTCTCTATCAATGCTAATTCCAAAGGAGCTCTTGACATTACTTGGTGCTCTATCTTCATTTGTAGATTTAATAATAACAAGTGTTGAGCAATAGCTGGAGTCCTTGCCAAATGGGAAAAGCAGGGTTGAAGAAACACAACTTCATGTTTATAGATAGAAAGAAAATAAACAATTGTAAAGCAGAGAAACTAGATCACAAAGAACTTAATACTGACTAGATGCTCAAGCTAATGGCTGATGGCAATAAATTATATGTAAATATGTAGCTAAATAAGATTACAATTTAAACCATGTATTATAAAATGTCTCAATGGATTCTTACTCTTAAGCATGCCAAAGTTATTTCATATAATGTATTAAAATATTTCAGAGTCCAAATAACTGCATGGAAGGTTAAAATTGCAAGGTTGTTTAGACCCCTGTGAATAGTTATATCATATAAAACTCAGTTAAGGTTGAAACCTTATTAGTTCCTAGAGATGCATTGTGTAGCAGTGGCATAAATGCAAGTTTTCCACACTCTGTCAAATAAAAAAATCCAGTTTCCCAACTGAGGAAGGCAAATCATTTTTAAGGAAAACTATTAATAACTCTGGAAAATGCCTAGTTTTCACTTCGCCTATTTGCAGATGCAATTCTATGCACATTTGGAAGACTTGTTCCTATGAGTCCTTGGCTTCAAGTGATGTCAACAAACTAACCCAGTGCATCATGGAATTGTTCTAATACAGACACAGGAAGTATAATAACTGAATGGTCTGATCCTGTCACCTGCAACCAAACACTATAAAACAGTGTCAAAATATAAAACTTAATGCTAATAAGAGGTATTACAAAAATGGGTACTAAATGATGAAGAACTTCCTTATTTCAATACAGACAAAGCTTCCATGATAACCCCAAAAAGTGAGCACTATATCATTAAAATTTAAATGTAAATTTGTTGCTCCTTGAAGAAAAAGAAAACTGCAGAATGTTGTACTGCAGATGCTAAAATCCAATTTGATAAAAAAATTAACCAAAAAATGTTGAATTACTACTAACCTACAAAATGTGGAATCATAAACAAGGTGCATGAAATGTTTGACAGAATGCCTATCTTATGCACTACAATGATTGCAGGTTATGCACAAAATGGATTTATTGAAAAGGCTTTAGAAACTTTCAAGAAAATGCAATCGGCAGGTGTAAAACCAAACTCAACAACCTCTGCCTGCATCCTCCTTGCCTGTGCCAAAATGGGAGCTTTGGATGAGGGTATGGAGATACATCAAAACATAAAGGATAGAGGAATTTTGTCAGATATTGCAATTGCGACTGTCCTGGTAGACATGCATGCAAAATGTGGAAATGTAGACAAGGCACGTGAACTGTTTGACAGAATGCTTCAAAGAGATGTGCTCCTGTGAACTGCAATGATTGCAGAATATGCACAAAATGGATTTTTTGAAAAGGCTTTAGAAACTTTCAAGCAAATGCAATTGGCAGGTGCCAAATTCCACAACCTTTGCCAGCATCCTCCCTACCTGTGCAAAAATGGGAGCTTTGGAACAGGGTATTGACATCCATGAAAACATGAAAACAGGGTACTGACACCCAACTCCGCCATTACGCAAGGCATGCAGTTTACTTCCTGATGAAATTGAAATGAGCGAAAGGAAAAATGGCTTTCAAATATCACTTTAACTAAGAAAGATTTTTTATTAAAATATTGCCTTTCTTACAACCCAAAAATCTGGCATTATGTATTCATTCATGATCCAGTCTATCTTCATTCCGCTTGGGGTTTTTTCTCTATAAAATACCAAAATCTTTCCGAGGCCAATACATTGAAAGTTATGATGTTGAACTTGTGTATTTGTTCCAGTAGCCTTCCAATAACGAGTAACTGTTCTGTTAGGCATGTATGCCAAATGTGATAGCAGAGACAAGGCACGTAAATTGCTTTCAACAATGCCACCTACCCACCAGCAACCCTCATTGCCAAGACACGTCCACAGTTTAAAAACATTAGAAACCTATCAAAAAATTTCCTCTCCCTCTCTTTGTTTTTCTTGGTCCCAAAAATAATTTGTAAATGGAAATAAAAAACCACGAAATTTCATTTTAATAATGGAATAGCTACAAACCATAAGATAAAGAAGTTTTCTGCTATTCGACCTGATTTTTGAGAAGACATTAATACAGAAAAAATGGAGATGAAAACATTAGTCTCCACCTTATGGCAGGGACTAATAAACGAACTAATGCTCAACAAAGCTCATGGACCTACAAAGGAGGTATAATGCGTTGGAGAACTCAATCAGTATACTTATATTCTACACATATCTCAGTGGAAAAGGTAGACTGTAGGAACACAATAATAATCAATTTTAGCAGAATGACTTATTTTGAAACTTACCTCTACACTTGTCTGGAATTTACAGCTTGTGCTAATAACAGTAGCTGCAAAAGATTTCTCTTTGGTTTTTTTCTCTTCTTGTTGTTCCACTCATCTTCTAGAATGTCAAATGTTCTATTTTATGCAAAACCTATAAATAGAGGAATATCACATTTGTTCAAAATAGAATTGTCTCTTAAGTTTTTATGTTGTATGTGTAGACATCTAAATTTGGACACTTAATTTATCCAAATTCATCCCCTTTCGTCTTATTTTCGTTAATTAAGTAATACTGCTATTATTTAATTAATAACTTTAATTCTACCAAATCTCTAAGGTATCTAATCAATAATACCTTATCTCTTTAATCCTCCTTTCATCAAATAAATTAAATAAATATCACATTTATTTAATTCCTCCTCATGTCACATCCTCCATCATCTTTATCTAATCTTAATCCTTCTTCTAATCTCATCATTAGGATGTGCGCATGCCTAATCCTTGATTAAGAGGTGTCACATCCTCCAACTTTTGCAAGTTGGCCTCTAATCTTTCTTAGCCACCTAACCTTCCTCTAACCCCTCATCAACTTGTCTAATCACCCCCTTTAGTCAACTCTTCCCATCCCCCAAGGAATTTTTAATTCCTTTTGTCTTCCCAAAGTCCTTTGACGAATTTTTAATTCCACTCTCATCTTTCAAGGAATATTAAATTCCTTTTCTCTTCCCCATTTCCTTTATGACATGTGTCCTTGGTCAACCTATTAAAGGCCTTCCCCTTTTGGACAAAGCACTCCACTTCGCCATGTGAATTTTTAATTCACTTTTTAATCCCCTAATGCACTCAAAAGGAATTTTTAATTCTTTCACTTCTTCCCACATGTCCTCTCTTTATTCTTTATTCTTTCCCCTCTCCACATGAGGATATTTGAGGAATTTTTAATTCCTCACATGTCCTCTCACCCACATGGGGACAAGTACCTCCTTTATGAGATCTTGTCCAATCCCAAGGTACTTTGTACCCCCCTCCATGTCATGTACTATCCTTCCACCTCATGTCCACTTCACCTTTTAGGGCTATATCACATGCCACATGTCAAGATGTAAGGGCTTGTGAGTTCTTAACTCACCTTGGCCCTACATCTTGATCATTGGTGGCTCAATCTTGACCATCTATTTCCCTAGAGATTTCCAAAATCTCTATAAATACCCCCTCTTTTCTCTCATTTTAAGGGGGGGATCATTTTGCTAGCCAAACTCTTGCAATTTTATTTCTCAATCTACACTTAGCCATTTTCATGCTTTCATCCATTTCCATCCATCCTCACATCATCATCTAGTTTGCATATCTTGCCATCCAAGGAGCATACACATCAAAGATCGAAGGGCCAACCAAAGGATCGATTCGACACAAGGTATAAAGTTTTATTTTGTTGTTCTTACTTTGTGTTGATTCCAACTTAGGCTAATCTTGAGGTGTAGGTTGTTTTGGTGTTTATTTGCACTCTTTAGTTTGTCGCTCATTTTCTAACACATATATTCGACCTATCACATTTCTGGCAAGCCCAGTGGGACCCACAAACGGGTTTTTTTTTCACGTTTGTTGTTTTTGGCAATTTTGCAAGATTCAGGTTACAGAGTGGCGGACTTGACCCCTCCGATGGCAGATCTGACCTTTCGGTGGTGGACCTGAGCTCCCGGTGGCGTACCTAACCTCTTCGGTGGTGGACCTGACCTTCCGGTGGCGGACCTGACCTGGATTGGCAGACCTGACCTCCTGAAGGTGAAATTTCAAGTGTTTACCAATTGTTCTTTGGTAAATTAGGCACATAGTTTAATTAGAGAGGTCAAAAAACCTTGTTTGGCGTGCTTGTGGAAAGCTATTTGACGTATCCAATCCCCTTGCACCATTTGACGATCCTGGATGACGAGAAATCGTAGCTTTCCAAGTCCTTTGAGTCACCCTATTTCCATTTTCTTAGTGGGACCTGCTTGGGGATTTCATCACCCCAAGGGACGATTCCAACCACGCGTACCGGTGGGGTATATAAAGGGGGGAGAGTGAAAGTTGTACATCAATCCAACCACGTTGTAATTGGCGAAGCGTCAGGATGACGTGAAGAGTTGGTCCGAGCCTTTAGTATCTCGCTAAGGTTCTTGACTCACGCTTGTAACGGGTTGGTGTTCACGGTTTGGGCCTCATGTACCGGGTGTATATCGAGGACTCCTTAGCAACCATGTTCATCCTAGAGTAGAAGACTTTGTTGGCCATACCCATTTCTACTAATCTTAGGGTTGTGTTGTCTGAGTTGTCTTTCTCGTGCAAAACCAGTCATTTTTAGTTTAGCCAAATCCTTTTATCAATGTTTGCTATATTTTAGGTCATTTGCCTTATTCATCCATCAAAAAATCAAGCTTAAACTTATCCTTTGGCAGATCTGACCTCATGCTGTGGCAGACCTGACCACATGCTGTGGCGGACCTGACCTCATGCTGTGGCGGATTTTCCCTGACAGGCAACTGTATATGCCCTGCCATTTGCACACCGTAAACCTGTTTTCCTCCATTCAAGTGCCAATCTTCTTGATTTTTCGTGCTCTTTCCAATGACATATAACACTTTATACTTTTGAGCAACTTTTTCTCCGATGGTGGACCTGACCTCATGCTGTGGCAGACCTGACCACATGCTGTTGCGGACCTGACCTCATGCTGTGGTGGATTTTCCCTGACAGGCAATCGTATATGCCCCGCCATTTCCACACCGTTTATCCGATTGACTCCGTTCAAAAACAATTCTTCTCATTTTTTTGTGCTCTTTCCAATGACATATAACACTTCGTACTTTTGAGCAACATTTTCTCCAGTGGCGGACCTGACCTCCCAGTGGTGGACCTGACCTCCAGTGGCGGACCTGACCCCTCCGGTGGCAGACCTGACCTCCCGGTGGCGGACTTGACCTTCGGTGGCGGACCTGACCTTCTGCTCTTTCTTCCCGGGGCCTCCATTTCCACATTGTTTATCCGATTGACTCCGTTCAAAAACAATTCTTCTCATTTTTTCGTGTTCTTTCCAATGATATATACCACTCCCTACTTTTGAGAAGTTGACTGGGGCACCTTTTTCTTCCTCATCCTCCTCCTCGTGGGGGATACCCTACCATTCTCATCCGTTTACTCGTTCTGAGTAAACGTTCATCCATTTAACACATCCTTTCATCATTCTGAACTCTTGTTCTATCATTCTGAGTAAACGTTCATCCATTCAACACATCCTTTCATCATTTCAAACTCTCATTCTATCATTTTGATCATCCATTTACTCATTCCAAGTAAACATTCATCCATCTTCAACACATCCTTTCATCATTCCTAACCCTCATTCTATCATTCTCGATCATCCGCCATCGCTCCGAGGTAAACGCTCATCCATTCAACACATCCTTTCATCATTTTGAACCTCGCTCTCATCATTCGATCATCCGCTTACTCGCTTCAGTAAACGCTCATCCATTCAACACATCCTTTCATCATTCCAACCTCGCTCTATCATTTCCTCGCGATCATCCGCTGGCCTGCTCCAAGTAGATGTTCGCCCATTTAATATATCCTTTCATCATTCTCAACTTCAGCCATTCGCTTACTCGCTCGGAGAAACCTCATCCATTTGACATCCTTTTCATCATTCCTCGAACTCTCGCTCTATCATTTCGAATTTCATTTGTTGGCCTGCTTGAGTAAACTCATCCATTTCACACCTCCTCATCATTCAACTCCTCGCTTATTATTTCGCCATCCGCTTACTTGTTCGAGTAAACGTCATCCATTTAACACATCCTTTCATCATTCTGAACTCTCGTTCTGTCATTTTGCTCATCCGTTTACTTGTTCCAAGTAAACGTTCATCCATTTAACACATCCTTTCATCATTCTGAACTCTTGTTCTGTCATTTCGCTCATTCGTTTACTCATTCCGAGTAAACTCTCATCCATTCAACACATCCTTTCATCATTCTGAACTCTTGTTCTATCATTTTGATCATCTATTTACTCGTTCCGAGTAAACGTTCATCCATTCAACACATCCTTTCATCATTCCGAACTCTCGTTCTATCTTTCCGATCATCCGTTTACTTGTTCCGAGTAAACATCCATCCATTTCACACCTCATTTCTATCATTCTGAACTCCCGTCCAGTCGTTCCGATCATTCGTTTACTCATTCTGAGTAAACGTTCATCCATTTCACACCTCCTTTCATCATTCTAAACTCTCATTCTATCGTTCTGATCATCTGTTTACTCGTTCCGAGTAATCGTTCATTTGTCCCGATCAACTGTTTGCTCATTTTGAGTATTTATTCATCCATTTCTATCATCCATTTCTCCAATCAAATCATCATTTTTCCCCATCCAGATCCCCTAAACTTCATCTCGGGTTATTATCCAAATTGACCTAAGTGTCTGATCTGATCGTCATCATCAACATCCGCTTAGGATTGTCATCCATCCTAAGTTAATCATCATCGCTGGCCCAATCAATTCACCTTCAATCTCAAGGTGGATTCGGTGCTACAATCATCCATTTATCCTTTAATCTGATCAATCAACATCCTAAGTCACCTAGGATAATCTCTGAACCAGGTTTTTCAATCCCTCTCATCATCCTATCTGACCCATCAGTTGATCTTATCAATCATCAATCAACCTTATCCAATCCAATCCAATCCAATCCAACCACATCACATTTGACTCAATCAATCTACTTCTATCTTGAAGCAGATTCGGTGTCGGTCGTTAGAATCAATCCCATCACATCATCCAATCATCCTAATCTAAGCTTTAGTCCAATCATGATCTGAGCTTGACCTAAATCCCGATTTTAGCTTTAATCCGTTCCCATCCAAAATCTTTTAAACCATCCTCCATCCCTTTCATCATTATGAATCCTTATTCTCCATCAATAGTAGTCAAGGCAAACCCTAGTTACGTCAACGATGATAATGAAAGTCTTGTTGATCAAGAGGTATACGACATAGATCCCCTTGACACTATCATTGCTAGTAAGCTTTCTCCACCCACATTCCAAAATCCAATCACCTCATCGAGTTATTCCATCATGTCTTCGTCTATGCCTAATCACACTCCTTATGCTACCTTTGACAAGGGATGTCCATCATATCCATCATATCCTTCATCTACATCATCCCCTTATCCTAGTTTTCCATCACAATACCCCTATCTTGATCCCCCATCCACATCCTCTTATCTCAATCCTTCATCCACATGTACCCACTACCCTAATCTTCCATACCAATCCGCTCAGCCTAATCCTACATTCACATCTTCCTATCCTAGTCAAACACACCCACCAACTTACCCTAATCCAACATCCGCATCTCCCTATATTAATCCAACACCTCATCTTCCCATCCTAATCCACCATCCCAATACCTTTATTACAACACGCCACCCATATCTTCTACCAACGATCCACCGTCCATGTCATCCTATCCTAATTCCCCATGCCCATATCCTTACCTTAATCCTCCATCCAGTCTTAATCTTCCAATCCATAAACCTTCATCCACTCCCACCTCGCCATCTCAGCCTAGTGTATTCAAGTTTCTCCAAGGACTTATAACAAAGGAAACATCCCCCACTCCACACATCGCAATCATGGAACCATGCCATCCCAACCCATCATCCATGGTCGTTAGTGACGAGACCCTTCTCCATCCAACACCTATCATTGACAATACCATCACATCCTCTGAATCCACTGAGTCCCCATCTCCTACCATCACATCCTCTAAATCCACGGAGTCCCCATCTCCTACCATCACATCTACCAAATCCATTGAACACCCACCCCCTACTCCGAGAGCCGTCGAACCTATCGACGACACCCAAATCCAATCCACTTCTTCCACTCCTAGTATCCATTCCCAGGAATATTTTGAATCCTCCCATCCTTCCATCTTCCCCACTTGAAGAGTCCCCCCATGACTCCATTATCATGCCTCCCCGCGACACAAATGAGTCATGCCACAAGAGCCCGATCCAAAGCATGCCAACATATCCCCTCCTCCAGATCAAGATCCTACCATCCCATCTAGTCTACCGCAAGATCACAGTCCCCCATCCATTCCATCCCATGATCCTCTTGACATTCAAGATTCTACCACTCCATCTCCGTCTCCATTACATGAGCCTGTTACCACAAAATCAAATCCTATCATATCCCCTACTCCCTCTCCAGATACCACCCATCCAAATGCTGCTATCCCATCATCTCCCTCTCATGATCCCCCATCATCGCCTAAAACTACTATCCCCACATCACTTGCATAGCCCTTTGGTACCCTCACATTCTTCCATGGTGGCCTCCTTGCAGAAGAAAAACACAGTGTATATACCACCCATCATCCCCCACCTAATAATGGACTCGCATCATGTTTTCAGAATAACAAAAATCCTATCATGGACCGAATGCTCAAGAACATGAACTACAAGGAAAAGGTCTAGGCCTTCATGAGCAAGGTATTTTAGAGCCCATCCAAGTCAAAGAACAAATTTGCATGCAAGGTCTTGGATCTATTCTCCAAGACTCACAATCTAAACACGGTACAACCTCTAGAAGTCCTCAACGAGCTTTTTCCAAAAGAAATGTCGACTCTTCCCATCGCTCCACCAAATCATATGTTGCAATCCCTCCTCCTCTATCGTATCACCTCAAAACAACCGTCCATATTCCTCCTTCATCTGCTCCATCCATTTTGGGTCCTTATATCCCTCCATCCACCATCTCTTGTCCTTCATCTACTCTATCCATCTTGGGTCTGTATATCCCAAAATCACCTCCTCCATCTCATCCATTCATCCATCCAACACCTATCCATGTCATCCATCATAAAAATCCCTCTCGCATATCCCATAATTAGGATCAACAAAGGCACATACCTAAACATCCTCCATTTACACGTAATCCCCATACTCCTACCTCCATTGCTCCACATCATCCATCCCCTCACACCCATCCCATTGCTAATAAATGCACTTTGGATGCTAACATAAAAATGCAAAAATCCAAACATCCACATGAATCTAAAGCTCCCCATGTCCCCTCTATATGACATGTTGAAGAAAAGAAAAATAAAATCCACAATCGAAATCAAACCCATTAGCCACAAAGGCCCACTAAAGCAAAAATAAAAACCACGTGGATCCCAAAGAAAAAAGATGCAATGCCATCAAATGAAAAATCTGTAAGAACATCCAAAGTTGCTAATCCAAAAGCTAACCATACCCACCTTTCATCTCCTAAGTCTATTTTGGGTCCCTATGTCCCAAAATTCACTATTCCATCTCCTCCATTATCCCCACATTCTCCATCTACATGTAATCCTCATAATCCTACCTCCCTCACTCCACATCATCCATCTTCTCACACCCATCCCATTGCTAGTACAAGCACTTTGGATGCTAGAGGAAAAATGCATCAATCTAAACACCCACATGAATCTAAAGCTTCCCATGTCCCCTCTAAAATACATGGTAAAGAAAAGAAAAACAAAATCAAAAATCAAAATCAAATCTATAGCTCGCAAAGAGCCACCAAAGAAAAGATCAAAACCGTGTGGATCCCAAAGAAAAAAGACACAATGCCATTAAATGAAAAATCTGTAAGAACATCCAAAGTTGTTAATCCAAAAGCTAATCATACCCACCTTTCATCTCCTAAGTTTTTTTTGGGTCCCTATGTCCCAAAATACACTATTTCGTCTCCTCCATTATCCCCGCATTCTCCATCTATTAATCCTTTTATCTTTTCACATGCACCACCACATGTGCCAATGTTGGTCCTAAACACATCTTCCCATCACATATCCACCCCATCGTTCCATCCATACACTTTCCAACATCCCACCCATTATCCCGTGTATCTCCCCCATCAAATCCCTCTAATTCATCCTCTTGCATAATCCATTTATCCTCATAAGGTTGTACCAACATCCAACGGTCGGTTCGAACATGAGCTCTTAATACCTCGTATGGAACTTTATGCTTGAATCCTTCATCCATATCCTTATCGCATGTCTTCTAAATCCACTTATTTGCCTCCCTATCCTTATCCATCTCCTTCCACATGCTATCCAAAAAGTCAAAAAATCCAAAAATTTCAAAAATCCAAAAAAGTTCAAAAATCAAAAAATCCACAAAAATCAAAAAAATCAAACAATAAAATAGTAAAGAGAAATAATTCATCCAATGGTGAAAACTTGGAAACCAAGTGCCTTGGATAAGTACCATGATGAAAACCTGGCAAACAGGCGTCATGCGTAAATCCCTATCTGCACTTGGGGGCAGTTTCCTGCTATGCATTCCCTTCATCCACTATGCTTCCTGCTATGTTTCCAGCTATGCACCCATCTTCTTGCTATAAGTCCTCTTCATTCATCCCCTCCATCCTGCCTATCTTACACATCCTGCTTGGCATATCTCATTTATCCTGTCACTCCATCCTTCTTGTGATCTTGAGCAAAAAATAGGGGCACCTATCTATGCATGCTTTGGACACCTCTTGGTATACATTCCCTGCACACATGCTCTATCATATCCCTAAATCACCCATCCTATCCTCCTCCAGTTATCTCCTTCATTTTCCCATCTTCTATCTCTCATGCCTCATTATACATGACATATCTAGAGTGGGGGCATTTATCTTCCTTTGTGATTTAGTCCTTGGAGACATCATTCCTTCCATCCTGGCATCCCTTTTCATCCATTCATTTGGTAGCCTTTTCCCCATCCTTCATCCACTCCATCCATCTTGAGTTATTATGTCCCTCCATCTCCCCATCCCTATCTTCTTATCCTTCCATCATAGAATCCCTTGTCATCAATCCATCTGGCCACCTTTTCCTCATCGTCCATCCCAACAATCATCTTCCTCCCCCATCCTCTACCCTCATCCCATCTCATAATCCCTTGTCATTGGTATCTAGCTATAGGATTTTCCCCACACAATCCAATGTCATCTATCTTATCGTCATCACTTCTGCTTTTTTTGCACATCTTTTCCATCTCCTATCCTTTCTCATCATTCATCTCTCCATCATATCATCCTCCCAATTCATCTTTTGATGATTTGAGTAACTATCCCATCCTTGAGCTTTGTGATCACCACCATCCTCCAATTCAATCCAACAGGTCTATCGTGTCCCATCGTGTCGGTCCAATCATTTTATCCCCTTATTTGGGGTTATCTCATCATCCTTCATGCACTATCTATCATTGATCTTTTATCGAACTATGTTGCCCCTGTGCTTTCACGTAGGCAAGGTTGATCATTTGATCCACCCTCGGGGTTCCATCATCGGTCTTTCTGCTTTGTCCATCTGATCCTTTATTATCTATCATCAGTATTCAACTCGTGTTCCTATTGTCTGTCCCATCTTTATCATCCATCAAGGTCTCCTATTTTGTGTCATGTCTCTTGTGTCGTGTCATCAAGCTATGCCCTTATCTAGCTAGTTCTTAACCAACAAGATCCACTTGTATCATCAGATCCAATCGATTCTGAATACCCTGCGTCATATCGATATTTTATTCTAGTAACCATCATCGGTCTCAACAAGATGCATCCTTCCTAACAGACCTCATCAATCCCATCCCTCCTCATGATCCTATGGCAAAGGGCGTTTGAAATTGATTGCGATCTTTTGATGTTTTTGGCTTTTGTTTATCATTTGAGCTCCCTATCATCACTTGTCATGGTCGCCTTGATCTATCATATCATGGTGTGCTTTAACTAGTCAACATAGGGGTGTATCTTGATCTTTTCTTTGTCTTTTCAGTTGTCCCACGTAGTACCCACCAAGATCTCTGAGGTCTTGTGTTACGCTGGGGCATCCTTGTGTGCTTGTGGTTATCCCAATACCTGGCCCAACCAAGGTCATCGTGACTTTGGGGTGTTGGGATAGCCTTCTTATTTGATGTGTTTGTTTCATGCATTAGACACTAATCTACCTTGTCATTTATACCTTGGTGTATCGTGTCTTCTACTATAGCAAAAATCAGTGCTCCGAAGATGGAAAATTGCATTAGGACTACATTTCACTTTCCATTCCATCCTCTTGCATGTATCCCCCATCCTATCATCTATGAAAATCCCCCCCATCCATTCATCCTTCATCATGCTTCCCTCCCAACCTCCTACCGCCTTTTCATCCTAAAATCCCATCACTTTGAATCTTCTTCATCTCCCCTTGCATCATCTCCTCCATTTCGAGAGCCCACCTGTGTTATCTTGAACCCACATGTCCTCTCAAGGGGGCATCCTTCATCCCTAGTTTTCATCATCTTTTTCCCTTCCTAATCATTCAAAGGAATGACTGGGGCATCTTTCCCAATCTAACCATCTTCTTCTAGGTTCTATGTTTTAATGATCTTTGAAATGATGCTACTTCGTAACACCATCTCAAAGAGGGGAAAATGTAGACATCTAAATTTGGACACTTAATTTATCCAAATTCATCCCCTTTCGTCTTATTTTCGTTAATTAAGTAATACTGCTATTATTTAATTAATAACTTTAATTCTTCCAAATCCCTAAGGTATCTAATCAATAATACCTTATCTCTTTAATCCTCCTTTCATCAAATGAATTAAATAAATATCATATTTATTTAATTCCTCCTCATGTCACATCCTCCATCATTTTTATCTAATCTTAATCCTTCTTCTAATCTCATCATTAGGATGTGCACATGCCTAATCCTTGATTAGGAGGTGTCACATCCTCCAACTTTTGCAAGTTGGCCTCTAATCTTTCTTAGCCACCTAAGCTTCCTCTAACCCCTCATCAACTTGTCTAATCACCCCCTTTAGTCAACTCTTCCCATCCCCCAAGGAATTTTTAATTCCTTTTGTCTTCCCAAAGTCCTTTGACGAATTTTTAATTCCACTCTCATCTTTCAAGGAATATTAAATTCCTTTTCTCTTCCCCATGTCCTTTATGACTGTAGACACATACAATTGTCCTAGGCTTGCAACTCTTGATTATTCAACATTGCCCCTTTCATTCTTAATAATTAAATAATTTTTAATTATTTAATTATTTTCTAAAGTCATAATTCTTCTATTAATTAAATAATTTTAATTATTTAACTAATGCATTTTTATCTTTATTCTCCTCTTTGATTAATTAAATAAATTTTATTTATTTAATTACGTCACTAATTAGGTCCCCTTCTTTCTAAAATTAAATAAATTCTTATTTATTTAATTTTTGTCCACCTTCCACTATAATTAAATAATTATTTTAATTATTTAATTATTCAGTGGCCACTTCTCTCATTAAAATAAATAAATTTGATTTATTTAATTTAGTCAATTCTCTTGAGTTTTGAATTAAATCATTATTTAATTCAAAATGATTCCTTTTGTCACATTCCTCCATAATTAAATAATATATTTATTATTTAATTATTCATTAGTCACCTAAATTAAATAATTTTATTATTTAATTCTCCAGCAAACTTTTGTCCTGCCTTTATCTTCCAAATTTATTCTTATCTTTTGACATCTCATTTAATTTCGACCCTTGATTGAATTATCTTATAATTCAATCTTGGCCCTTCATCCTTATCATTTGCCCTAATTTTGACCTAACCCTAATTTCTTATTGCAACATTCAATCTTGATCATTGATTCTAGGGTTTTTTGTCATCTTCTCATCCTGGCCACACATTCAAAATTGCAATTTTTATAAAATGGCAATTTTGATCTCATTTTGTCCCTCTCTGGCTCTTTCTTTCTCATTTTGTCCCTCTCTGGCTCTTTCTTTCTCTCAGCTCTCTCTCTCTCTCTCTCTCCATCTCATGCCCATTCTGTCAATTTAGGTTATGATCATTGTCATTTGCAGTCATTGTCATTTTAGTCTATTGTCAAGTCATTTCTTTCAATAAAATCATTCAAAACTTGCTTTGGTCTTGTCATTTGTCATAGTTGCTCATACAAATCTAAGGGCATCTCTATTTACAGCAAGCTAGGAGGTGTAACAAAGGTGAAGCATGGAAGATGAAGACCTAGGGTAACATTGTTCCTTCTGTTTTCATATTATTTCCTTTGTGTTTTGTTATTTCATAGGAATTTTAATGTTATTGTGCCAACCCCTTTAACAAATTTGGAATTTTCCCTTGATCACATTGGTGAACCTGACGTGTTTTAACACATTTTGAGAAATCTTGGAGTATGATCTTTTCATTGCAGGTTTTGTTAGCTTTTTGTTGCAGGTTTGGCATCATTTTTGGACAAAACCCTAGTTTCCAAGGATTTGACCATATCTTTCACACAGCTTCTTATTTTCTCACACTTTTTTTTCTATAGGTCTAGGACACTATCAAGAGCTCTCATTCCAAAAATAAGATTTTTTGGATCTGTTTTTCATTTTTAATAATTATTTTTCTGTTTTTAATAAAAAATTAATTTTGGGAGTAAATAATCGAATTTTTCAGATATGTTTACATTTCTGGAAAGATCTTTTAATTTTAATAGGGTTCTACTCTTTAGTTTTTAAATTTTGATTTGCTATTATTAGTCAAAAAATATATTTTTTGAAATTAGGGTTTAAAACAGATTTGCTTAGACCTCACTCACGGTTATAGATATACTCACAAATTTTTTTTTAAAGATTTTTAATGACATCAGACGCCTCTAGTAAAAAAATTATAATTTTTGGAGCTATTTTGTATTTTTTATAATTTTTTTATGTTTTTTAATAGAAAATTAATATTGGGCGCAAAATATGGAATTTTTCTGACTTCTTTACATTTCTGGAAAGCTCTCCAAAAAATAATATCAGTCTCTTATTTTATTTTGTATTTTTCAGATCAATACTGTCTTCAAATAATCGAATCTAATTCGGCTATGTGAAAAATATGTATCTGAAATTGCAATTTTCTAATGAGTTTATTTTTTTTTCATGGCTGCATTATGATATTATTTCTTTTGATTTTGTAGGGTGATCATAAGGAGTTTTAGTGCCAGAAATATCATTCATACACAACAAATTGGAAAGCAAATAATCAGGTGCACATATCCCATCTTCCATTTCTTAATCTTGTTTGTCACACATTTCAATTTGGGGCATAAAATTAATCCTTGTTTGCAAACACATTTGGATTTGGGCTCTTAAAAATGAATTTTGTCTTCAATCACATATCAAAATTGGGTCTAACATTAACCATTGTCTTCCTACACATTTGAATTGGGGTTAAAAAGAACATGTGCTTCTATTGTTTGCATACAAACATTTCATTTCTAAGGGAAATTAATCGTTGTGAGTGTGAATCAAGTGTGTGTGTGATCACAAACACCTCACCTGATTTGCTTTAGTCAAACCCTTCATAGGAGGCCTGCTAGGGGATTTCATCACCCCTAGGGACGACCTCAATCGAAGTGTGAATCGAAAGACACGCTTGTTTGGAAGTTAAAATCTTGTCACTCTTGGCTAAGCCCCAAAGAATTTATACCTTTGGGAAGTGAAGGTGAAGGGTGGGTTACCCCTTTCTCCTGGCTGTGTGGCAGGATTTTTCTTTCAAATCATTCCTTAGTCAACCTTGTGTAGACTAGCTTGAGACCTAATTGGCCATACCCACTTGCCTAGTTCTAGGACTTGTTGTTGTGTCTTCTTCAAGTGTGTGCTTAATAATCACATTCATAAATTCCAAAATTCAAACTTGCTTATGTGTCTTGCGTGTGTGATTCATGTGTGTGTATTGTGTGAACATTCATTTAAACATTGTCCAATCAAGCTAAACACCAAACACATAAAGATGATTCACTCTACACGTTCTTCCAACACATTTATATCCAATGACTTTCATCCTAATCACTCTTCTTAGTCACATCTTATCCATTTCATCCTAATCCAGCCAAGTCATCCAATCTAATCATTCCACATCATCACCATCACCAACCTAGTCTTGGTCACCACTTGTCAAAATGGTCATAATCATAAACAAGCCAAACCCTAATCATAAGCCCAAAATCATAATCCAAGGGGGCTATCCATCTAAGACAAATCATGAGACAAAACCTAAGCCTGAAGTCATA